>KV454668.1:87266-120118 GCA_001662585.1 Pseudogymnoascus sp. WSF 3629
GCTGCGATGGAGGCTTTGCTTGGGAATCGTTCCTTCTATATCTAGAACTTGACGGCACCAAAAGAAGCTGCGATCGAGCCACTGCTTGGTACTCGTTATTTCCATATCTAGAACTTAAAGGGAGACAGTATGGGGGTGTTGATCAATGATGTTAGCGAAATGACGAGTACCATTTGGGATGAGAGGTGTGTTGAATTCGTCATGTCTAAGCTATCCTACAAATACAAAATCTAAACAATATCTTACAGCTATAGTCTATCGCTATTGAGTGAGTGGAGATAAAATACATATTACACTAGGACCGAGATCTCCGGAACAACCCCCTAGTCCAGTTAAAGATCAGAACACCCCTCCCTATTAAATGTCCAAAGACAAGCGGCAGCCCAAACCTATACCACGTAATAGGCTGCCACAACCTTGCCGCCGGGACCACGATCTCATTCCCTCCCCTCCTCACCACCAATCCCCTCTCCACCGACCTCCCACTAAACGCCTCAACAGCCTCCACCAAAATCCCCACCGTCTCCTCCGGCTGGCTCAAAAACGGCGAATGGCTCGTCTGCAACTCCCTATGCTCGACTGGACACCCCATCTCCCTCGCCATCCCCACATTCAGCCGCTGCGCCACAACAGGCAACCCGCGATCCTCAACCGTCCCAATGTACCACGCTGGCACATCCATCCACCCCGCATAGGCGTATTCGCCCCCCTCGAACAGGGACTTTAAGCTCTGCGGGGTGAGCTGGGAGACGGCGTACTCGGCATCCGCTTCGGGGACGTCATGGTAGAAGAGCTCGCGGGGGGGGGTGACGATCTCGGCGTATCCGGTCTCCTTGTTCACGCGCCACGAGGGTGGGGGGTGGCCGAAGAAGGGGTCCATGAAGGCGAGTCCTGTGAAGGTAAAGCCGGAGGCTATGAGGATGAGACCGATCACGTATCCCTTGTCTGGGGATTGAGATTGTTCCGAAGTAGAGCTGGTTGCGGCGGTGTCTCGTGGCTTCGCAAAGCCCTTGATAGAGCTGCCGCCGACCATGCCGCCGTAGGAGTGGGCAATAACTACGACGTTGCGGCCTTGGGTTGTTTCACTGGATATAGCATCTTGGGCAGCATCGATGTCATTTTTGAAAGTTGCCTCTGGGTCCCCGGACGTTGAGGGGAGCGTGACTCGGATACATTTCAACTTATGCTGTTCCTCCAGCGGTTTAATGATCTTGTCGTAGCAAGTAGGTTTATGCCAGGCGCCTGGAACGAAGACTAGCGTTGGTAGATTTGACATTTCAGAGACCTGGATTTCACGGGTACGCCTCTTGGATTAGTATATAGTGCAACAAAGGGCGCTTTTGGTGATGGGACTGAGAACTGACGTTCCGTTGATTATTGCCTTGGAAGTCATACCCATGTAAAAATATACGACCCACGTGATCAAAATAAGGGGCCCACCATTGAAATACTATATTGAGTTGGGGACGAGGTATTTATGTTAGGAATACTTATATATTTATATATAGGCGTGTGTTATAGCAAGTTACAAGCGATGGTTAATAAATGGGCTGGAATATCTTTCAGTTACTCCGTTTTTGATATCACCGTGCTTACGTAATCGCTATGAATATGGAGAGTAGGAGGATCTGGGGCAGGGCAACAGTAGCAACAAACTGAATCGAGGCTCGATGGATTCCCTCCAAGCCCACCAGCTGCACGAGTGATATTCACGGATAGAAAACCCCAAAACCAAAACATAACTTCGAATCGTGAGATTCATATTCTGTACATTGCTACATAAAATGCCTCCCCGTACCATTTTTTCCCAGAAACCCGAAACGCCGCCGCCGTGGAAGATATATATTTAGGTATAGGTCCCCTGAAATCATTCATGCTCATTAACGTTCATTCACGCGGTGGTCCCGTTGACGGATCCGCTATCTGATGCGGAGCCCTTGGCGTGGAAGCCGTCGAGGGTCACTGTCACTGCGCCAGCTTGGACGAGCTGTGGTGTGTTAGTATTTGGTATTTGGAGGTATAGGAAGGGGAAAAACGTACTGCTCGCGTAAGATCATCAATCAAATCATCCGCATCCTCGATGCCAATACACAACCTGATAAGGTCCTCTGGCATCTTCCTCTCCGCCCTCGTCTTCGCATCGATACTCGCATGGCTCATGCGGCACGGCATGCTAATCAGACTGTTCACGCATCCAAAGCTGACACTAATGCCATACAACCTCGCCGCCTCCACAATCCGCTCCGACACCCCTACATCCCCAGTCTCGAAACTCAGCACCGCACCAGCGCCACGCGCCATGCTCCAGTGCAGATCGTACTGTGGGTGCGACTTCAGTCCCGGGAAGCGCACGCGGAAGCCGTGCGACTCGAGAAACTCAGCGATGCGCTGTGCGTTCGCCTGCTGTCGGTCCATACGGATGGCGAGGGTCTTGAGGCCGCGCATCAGGAGGAAGGCGTCGTTGGGCGAGAGGCCGCAGCCCGTCGCGTTGATGGTGAAGAACATTTTGTCGCCCAGGGCGGCGTCGTTGAAGGCGAGGACTCCGGCCATGATGTCGTGGTGTCCTGAGAGATATTTTGTGCCGGATTCGTAGACGAGATCCGCGCCGAGGTCGAGGGGGTTGCACAGCAAAGGCGACATCATGGTGTTGTCTACCACGACCAGGGCGGTGGGTGCGGCCTCGTGCGCCAGCTTGGCAATGGTAGGGATATCCACGATCTTAATGAGCGGGTTGGTCGGCGACTCAAGCAGCACCATGGCTGTCTTGGGCGACAGCACCGCGCGCACGCTCTCCGGGTCTGTCGTGTCGACGTGGTGCACAATGATACCACTGTTCGTCGACAGGTACTTCAGCAGGCGGTTCGTGCCACCGTAGATATCATCTCCGCTGACGACTTCGTCTCCGGGCTTCAGCACCCGCGTGATGACATCCAGGGCACCCATGCCCGAGCCAACAACCAGCGCCCGCGAGGCGTTCATGACCTTCGCCAGGTGGCGCTCGAGGTGAGTGCGTGTGGGGTTCCCTGAGCGTGTGTAGTCGTATTCGTTGCCGCCGTCGGCCGAGGTCTGCTTGAAGGTGGCGGACTGGTAGATGGGCATGCTGGAGGCGCCATACTGGTCCTTGCTGTCGGTGTAGACGAGCTCGGTGGAGAGGGCGTATTTGCGGCCATTGCGCGGGCTGGAGGGCGCTGGGGAGGGAGGGAGGTCGTGCCCGTCAAGGTCGATGTGAGGAGCTATCTTGCTGAGGGAGCTTGTCTTGCCTGGAGGACCTGGCGGTGAAGACATGTTTGTTGTCGTGTGCTGAGTCAGTGGGGTAAAGAGGCGGATTCTGGATAAGAGAGGGCCAATTGGTCTCGTCGCTATGAGCTCTAATGGCAGAGCTGATCAGCGACGATGACACGGCGCAGTTGAAGCTGGTAAGATTGGTAAGATATGAGGGCTTTTATGCTGTTATATGCGGTGTTGTCGGAGGTATGAGTCCAAGCCGGAGAAGTTCGTTATTAAGTGGTCGTTTGGAAGGGTTCGGATGGTTCATACGCCATCCCGAACTCGGCATACGTTCACCTATGAAAATGCGGGGAGTGGTACAAAATGCCAATCAGAGCTAATCAGGTACTTGAGTACTTTAGTAAGTAGCCGCGATGGCGTGATAAGTGTCACGTGATGAGTATAATATGTAAGACGGGGGGAGGGAATTAATTATGAATTTATGAGACAAAGAACGGTCAAGGGGATACGAATACGAGTATTATAGATTCTATATATGTCACTATTTATGAGAAGGATGGGATTAATTATATAATTTATATAAATTGTAGGTTTAAACATTAAGGCCTCATGAATATATTTACGAGCACTACGAATATTATATATATTTACCCTTCATTATCTTATTATATATTCCATTTATATCATGATATGCTTCGTTATGCTTCGTTATTCACAATAAACCCGAGCACTATTGATTGGGCTTCAAACTCTCAAATTATTGTATGCTGTGTGCTGTTCCTCACCCAGAGACACAGCAAGCCAGTTCTACTATACACATTCCTACACTCTGTTCTACCCGTAACTGGGACTACTGCCAGTCACTGACTAGCCACCGACCAGTCATCCTCTACCAAACGCCTGTGCCATCTTTCCCTTTACCCCTTTAATCCATAGACTCTGCGATCAAACCATCCTCCACATCCTCATACTCATCACTCGACTCCAGCTCCTTGACCTTCGAAGTCTGCTTCCCCGCCTGCCTCTGCTGCCTCTCATGGTTATCCGTCAAGATCTGTCCACCCCCCTTTCTTCCGAAGAAATCCTCCGTCCGCACCCCACGCACGCCCTCATGTGTCACTCCCTCCATCGCTACGCCCTTCGCGCGCTGCTCGCGGATATACTCACGCACTGGAGCCATAGCCGCATCACGACACGCCTCCTTGATGTCGCTCCCTGACAGACCCGCCATGACGCGTGCTAGGTAGTCGACGTTGAAGTTTGCGGTGTCGATCTTGGTGTCTTTGAGGATAAGGCTAAGGATGCGGCGGCGCTGGCTGCTGTTGGGCAGCGAGACGGCGAATTTCTTGGGCATGCGACGTAGGATCGCCTCGTCGATGTCTTGCATGCGGTTGGTAGCGCCAAGGACCATAATGCGTGCGGGGATACCTTCCGTGTTGGAAGAGGTGAGACCGTCCCAGAGGGTCATGAATCTGGGATTGTTAGTTTTGTGGGAGGAGTGCAGGGCATGTGGTGACTTACTCGGCCTTGACCATTCCACTTGCCTCGTGCTCACCACTTCTTCGTTGTCCGAGGACGGCATCGATCTCGTCAATGAAGACGATGCTAGGCTGCAATTTCCGTGCTAGGGAGAAGACGGCGCTGACGAGCTTGTTTGAGTCGCCGTACCATTTTTCGGTTAAAGTAGAGATGTGCAGGTTGATGAAGCAAGCGCCGCTCTCATGTGCTAATGCCTTTGCGAGCATGGTCTTACCGCAACCCGGAGGGCCGTATAGTAGTACTCCCGAGGGAGCGGAGAGTAGTGAAGATGTTCGTGAATACAGGTGCGGCATCGTTAGCGGGTAGATAACAGATTCCTTAAGCTCCTCGATGATATCGTCCAGTCCTCCAATATCTGTATCCTGTCAGCCGTGTTCAACCTCGGCAGTACATAAGACTCACCGTCAAAGCCCACAGGAATATCTTCCGGCGCAACAACCTCCATCGCTATTTGACTCTCGTACTGGTTCAGAACCAAGTCCTCCTTCCTCGGCGGCGGCGGGCCCCTCGTGCCATCCGCCTCCCCATCGCTCGTTTCGGCCGAATCATCTCGATCGAGGCGCCGCAGGTTAGCAGCGGCTCTTAACCGCGCCTGCTCATGTTGTTCCTTCTCCGGATCCGTCTGGGCTGGGAGACTCGACAAGACATGGCGCGCAAGGTAGTAGACGGAGACATTCTGGGGGGCAACGTCAGCATGCGGAACTCAGGCCGAGGGGCAGTGGGGGATTGCGTACCGCGAAAACGATCAATATGATATCTTGCAGAAAGCCATACTTTCTGCCCGGTCCGTCACCCATCTTTAACAATGCTTTAGAGGAAAATATCTCTCAAAAGTGAGAGAGAGAGTGGAAGTTGTCGTGTGCTCGCAAAATATCCAGACACCGAGGGCCAAGGTACAGTACGTATGTTGCGCCACAGTTGGGTTGACATGTGGCTAAATTATACGCCTGAAGTATAAGGCATAAACAATTACACTAGCGCGTCTTTTGTTTACATTTGGGGTTCTCATCCATCCCACCATCCTGAGACTCAGCAACGACACAATAACTTCGCCAAAATCGACAAATCGACGCGTTAATTACCATTGTTCCATTTGCCCAGGCAGCTGCTTTAAATTTGAGTATTCGAAAATCGACACTTTTCGCGACAACCGACAAAAATTAAGCTCAATTGGCTGCTACAGTCACCATACACACACCAAACCGCAGAATCTGGAAACGAATAACTGATGCCAAGGCTATCATACTCGCGCCCGGGCTTGACCGGACTCATCGACTCCGATTCCGACGACGCACAATTCGAAGAGCAGAGCACGATCATGTCTCCAGCACTCGGCAACGAGAACGCCGTCCCCGCCCCTGCCAAGAAAGCGAGGGGGCGCCCAAAGGGGTCCGTCTCGAAGGTTGTGAAGGCGCCAAAGTCGCCAGCGAAGAAAGCGAAGAGACCGGCGCTGAAGGATAGGACGAATGCGCCGCCTGCTGGTAGTGATTCGGAGGACGAGATGGCGGGGCAGCCGCAGGAGGACACGATGACGATTGATGAGGAAATGCCGTCGATGAGCGAATTGGATGCGTCGGCTATGAATATACAAGAGACTGTCAAGCCAGTGCGCGCTACGAAGGCTCCCGCGAAGAAGGCTCCCGTCAGAATGACTAAGGCAGCAAAGGTTGCAGCCGCCAAGGCCGAAGAGGTAGAGAGCACGCCGAAACCTGTACTCAAGAAGAAGGCGAACCCAAGAAAACGGCAGCGGGAGGAGGAAGAGGAGATCCCGGAAACGCAGGTTTCACCTGAAGACCTGGAGGATGAGGATGTGGATATGCCAACGCCAATGCCTGTTGTGTACCAGAATAAAATGGCCCGCACAGCTACGAACGCACGAAAGCCGACTCTGGGACGTGCCAAGGCTACCAATGTGGAGGAATCTGAAGCGCCTGAACCGGCACCGGCACCGGCACAGCCCAAGAACCAACCCAAGAACGAGACAGATCTGAGGAAACAGCTTGAGAGCCTGGATATGAAGTATCGCAATCTTCGCGAGGTGGGGATTATAGAGGCCGAGCGCACATTCGAGAAGCACAGGCGGCAGACCGAGGAGAGCAGGAAGAGTAAGTTTACGTGAGACTACGTGATGGACATGTCTAACGATAATAGTTGCGGACGGGCTCATTGCAACGCTGAAGGCTGAGTTGGCCGCACAAACTACGCAGATGAAAGAGTTGAGATCCTTGAGGAAGAAGGCAAACGCGCAGGAAGACAAGATATCTGATCTACAGGAGAAGCTATCTCAGGCAACCACGGAACATAAGGCAGAAGCCGCTACACAGAGCGCGCAAGCCAAGGAAACCCGCGAGCTGAAGAGGAAGGTAGAAGAACAGGAAGATGAGATATCTGATCTTCAACGGAAGCTAGCCCGTGTGAACAAATCTCGAAGCGAAGAGCACGGCGAGGAGCTATCAAGGCTAGAGAGGAAACTCACAGTAGCCAACGAGGCCTTATCCGATGCACAGAACGAGAATAAGTCGCTATCAGCGAAACTCACCGCAGCAAAGGCTGCCGCCGCGTCAGCTGAGAGAAACGCTCGTGCACCGGGCAGTGCAAAGAAAAGCGCGGCAGCGATCCGCATGATGGGCGGCGCAGAGGCCGTAGCAGCCGCACAGGCAGCTCAGCTGAAGGAAGATCTGTACCGCGACCTCACCGGCCTTATAATCCGCAGCGTCAAGCATGACGAGGAGGAGGACGTGTTCGACTGCATCCAGACAGGCCGTAATGGCAGTGAGTACCCTCCATCGTTCATTTAACGTTGCCAGTTACTGACCAATCCAGCGCTTCACTTTAAGTTTGGGGTTCCGAATGACAAGAACGCCGACTACGACGAATCGCAGTGCCACTATGTGCCACAGATGGATCCAAGCAGAGACGAGGAGCTGAAAGAGTTGCTGCCAGAGTATATGTCTGAGGAGCTGACGTTCCCTCGTCCACAGGTGGACAAGTTTTATGCACGTGTTGTCAAGGCGTTGACTGAGAAGCCTATGTAAAGTTGTGGGGGTAATTGCATTTTGCATACCTTGGCGTTTTGGGATAGGGGTAGTGGGGGGAGGGGTTGGGTCGGAGTTTGGGGATGGATGGGATCATTAGGGTTGTTTTGTTTATCATACCGTACAGTATGTGCTTATGATAGTGATAGTAGTGATGTGTTGGAGTATTCAAAGTAACATGTTCAAACACTATAATTCTCTTGAATTCAGGGTGATTATTGTTTTGATGTTCCATGATAATTCTATAAATACGCTCAGCCGGATGATCGACATGTGTTGGTTCAAGGGACCGGCAATTAATTAATCCCTGCCAGACCACGAAATTACTGTTTTGGTCAGGACACAACTTCACAACCTTGATGGATTGGACGTAGACTGCCTCCCTCGCAGCCACGCCGCGACCACTCTCTTTATCTGGATATCTTCTTTTTGAAGAGATTGATGTCCTGTCTGTTCATAAGACGCGCCACTCATTTACTATAGAGAGCCTGCATCGCGACAGCCTCAAACAGCTCTTGAAGCTACGGCTACGCCGCGGACACTCAATTATCGACGTTGGATATCTAGAACAGCCGCTGAGATGGCGAGAGTAACACGATTTGGCTTCCTGGCCACGGCGGTGGTCTTCCATCTTGTATACATCCTCTCAATTTTCGACATCTACTTCGTCAGCCCCATCGTGTCTGGGATGCGCCAGTTCGAGGTCGAACGCCCCAAAGAAGTCGAAGCCCCTGCGCGGCGACTGGTCCTCTACGTCGGTACGTGCTTGACTCACGATACCATAACCCTCAATTACCGTGCAAAGCTAACACTGCCCTAGGTGACGGCCTCCGCGCCGACAAAGCCTTCCAGTCCCTCCCCAACCCCTACCCCACCTCCCCCGCCGACGAGGAGCCGCGCCATCTTGCGCCCTTCCTGCGATCGCGCGTCCTCGAACACGGAACCTTTGGCGTATCGCACACGCGCGTCCCGACCGAGTCACGCCCCGGCCACGTTGCTCTGATCGCTGGGCTATACGAGGACGTCTCGGCCGTCACGACCGGCTGGAAGCTCAACCCCGTCAACTTCGATAGCGTCTTCAACCGCAGTCGCCACACATGGAGTTGGGGTAGCCCTGATATCCTGCCTATGTTTCAGGAGGGCGCAGAGCCAGGACGCGTCGATGGGGACACGTATGGGCATGAGTTTGAGGACTTCTCGATGGATGCTACGCTATTGGATATCTGGGTGTTTGACCGTGTCAAGGCCCTGTTTGCGGAGGCGGCGACGAATGCTACTCTCAATGCGCAGTTGAGACAGGATAAGCTGGTGTTCTTCTTGCATCTGCTCGGCCTCGACACGTCTGGCCATGCCTACAGGCCGCACTCGAAGGAGTACCTCCATAACCTCCAAATCGTGGACAAGGGCGTGGAGGAGATAACGACACTCATCGAGGAATTCTACGCCGACGACAAGACCGCCTTCGTCTTCACAGCCGACCACGGAATGAGTGATTTCGGCAGCCACGGTGACGGCCACCCAGACAACACCCGCACGCCACTCATCGCATGGGGCTCCGGCGTCGCGAAGCCCGTGACGGTCGAGAAAGGCATCGCGCCCGGCCACAACGAGTTCTCCTCTGACTGGAACCTCGACCACATCCAGCGCCACGACGTCGCCCAAGCCGACGTCGCGGCACTCATGTCCTACCTCACCGGCCTCGCCTTCCCCGTAAACTCCGTCGGCGAGCTCCCCCTCTCCTTCCTCGCCGGCTCCACCACCGAGAAGGCCGAGGCAGCCCTCGTCAACGCCCAGGCCATCCTGGAAATGTACCGCGTCAAAGAGGAGCAGAAGCAAGCTAATCAGCTCCGTTTCCGTCCCTTCCCAGCCCTTGGAAATGACAACGCCGTCGCTGCCCGCATCGCAGACATCCGCGCCCTCATCGACGCCAATCGTCCCGAAGACGCCATCCGCGCCACCGCTGAGCTCGTCCAGCTCGGTCTCCAGGGTCTACGGTACCTCCAGACCTACGACTGGCTGTTCCTGCGCGCACTCATCACTATCGGATATGTTGGCTGGATCGCCTTCGCGGTAACCACCGTCATCGACCTACACGTCCTGCACGGCGCGACCGAGACGTCCCGCTCGCTTGGCAGCGTAGTATTCTTCGCCAGCGTGCTGGTCGCGCTGTTTGCGTCGTTTATGGCGTCGAAGAGCCCATACATGTATTATCTGTATGCTTTGTTCCCAGTAGCGTTCTGGGAGGAAGTGTATGCGCGCCGCAAGTCGTTGGCGGCGGGTAGGAAGGCGCTGTTTGCGCAGGTGAAGGGTGTTGGGGGGTGGGTTGCCGTTTTGGTGCAGGGTGTTTTGGCGATGGTGTTTTTGGAGGCATTGGTGAGTTTCAGATCCTTCTGTATGGATTGATGGAACGTTAGCTAATAATGACAGGCGCTGGGCTACACCCACCGTGAGATCTTCTCCGGCCTCTTCGTCCTCGCAGCCCTCTGGCCCTTCTTCTACGGCTCAAAGTTCATCAGCGAAAACCGCCTGCTTATCTTCACCTGGATCGCTGCATGTCTCGCTATGAGCACATTCACCTTACTCCCCGTTGTCAAGGTCGAGGACATAACCCAGATGTATGATCTCCCCTCTCCCCCTCCCCATCCCCCGAACGAAATACTAACAACCCCAGTCTCTACGGCGGCTCCCTGATGGTCATAATCGGCCTCTTCTACCTCTTCTTCGAATACCAACTCCTCCGCAACTCAGCCCTAGACGGCGAGAACCCAACCACCCGCCCCGCAAACCCCATGTCGCGCATCATGATCGGAGTCCAGGTTCGTCCCCTCATACCCCACACTACCCCATCCCACCTACCCCTTCAACCCCCCCTACCCCAGTCTACCTGGGCCCTACCCCGCATTCTCCCCACACACAAGCTAACAACGCGCTAGATCGGCCTAATCATCCTCTCCATGATCGTGACACGCTCCTCTGTCCTCTCTCTACAAGCTAAACAAGGTCTCCCCCGCGGCGAACAGGTGCTAGGCTGGACTATTCTCGGTACGTCTCTCCTCTACCTTCTCCCCCCATGGCCCGCAAGCCACCCGTCCTCTACTATGTCCCCCCAACTAGTACGACGGGAAGTCAAGCGGGCCAACACCCCCAGCGCTATCGATGACAAGGCTAACAACAGCAGTCCTCTCCCTCTTGATGCCGTTCATGCACCGCTTGAGCCCGAATAACCACTACCTCCACCGCCTGGTCGTGTTATTCCTCACATTCAGCCCTATCTTCGTCATCCTCTCCATCTCATACGAGGGGCTTTTCTATTTTGTTTTCTGCGTGCTGCTGGTTACGTGGGTGAGGATGGAACATAAAATCTATGTTTCTTCTAACCCTCCCGTCGTCGCCGCATCACCAGAGCCATCGAAGACCACCACCACCACCCCAGCAAAACCCAAGCCGTCCTCCAAGACCAAGTCCAAAACCAACGGCAAAACCGAACCCGCACCCGCGCCCCCCGCACCCCTCCTCCCCCCCTCCCTAGCAGCAACACCCTACCGCTCGCTCTCCCTCCCCGACCTCCGCATAACCCTCTTCTTCCTCGCCCTCCTCCAATCCGCCTTCTTCTCCACCGGCAACATCGCCTCCATCTCCTCCTTCAGTCTCGTCTCCGTCTACCGCCTCCTCCCCGTCTTCGATCCCTTCTCCCAAGGCGGCCTCCTTTTGTTAAAACTCCTCATCCCCTTCGCGCTCATCTCGGCGAACTTGGGGGTGTTGAATAAGAGACTGGGAGTGGCGCCGAGTGCGTTGTTTATGTTGGTTATGGGGGTGGCGGATGTACTGACTGTGCATTTTTTTTGGACGGTCAGGGATGAGGGGAGTTGGTTGGAGATTGGGAGTACGATTAGTCATTTTGTTATTGCGAGTTTGTTGGGGGTGTTTGTGGCGGCGTTGGAGGGGGTTAGTGAGGTTTTTGTTGGGGGGGTGGAGGTTTGATGGGGGGTGTATGGGGGTGGAGTGAGGTGAGGGAAGGGGAGAGAAAAGTGAAGGGAGAGCGAAGTGAATGGTGGTGAGGGGAGATAAATGAGAAAGTGAAGGTGAAGGGTGGTTGTGGTGGTGAAGAGAGAGATGTTGGTGGTGATGTGATAACCGAGGGAGCTGTGATGAGGAGTCAAAAGCGAGTGAGGGGACAAAAATGAAGGTGGAGGGGGTTGCAGATTCCATCCCTAAGGGGCTCGTTCATTTTGGAGATTGGAGAAATATATAGACAGGGTCTTCCCCCCCCACGAACAATCAGGTGGGGGGAGGGTGGGATTGGAGATTTCGTCGCGCGTCGTTGCCCGAGACGGCGGAGATGAAGATGTACAACTAGATTACTTACACTAACAGGACATAATATAATGCACAACTACTTATACCAATTCATGCAGCTTACTATGCTTGAGTCGTGCTACTGTAACTGTACGGAGAAGTCGGGCAGGCTGCTTATTGGCGCTTTGTTGTGAAGAGAGAGGGGGAGAAGAGCATGCATGGAGACAGGCGCATCAATCAGACTCTCTATCACTCACCTTCAGCCCTCCCACCCACTCACCACCACGCCGCCACTACCACCACCACAATCCACTACTGTAATCCAACCCTACGCGCGTTCAATATTATCCTCCTCATCGCTACTTCTTTTCGTGACCATCAACGAACGATAAAACATCACTCTACCATACCGTAAAGTTCAATCAATCATCCTGCTTACTATCACACTACTGTACATAAGCACGCATAAACCATAAAAGCCACAAATCCTACCTCGGCATCTTCCCCGCACTCTCCGCGCATAGCGCCCAGCATCGCCCAGCACCACCCCAAGGCTGAAACTTGGCTGGGGTTGTTTGGTGGAGATTGGGCGGAGGTGTTTATGCGCGGGGAAGGGGGTTTTGATGGTTATTTTTGGGAGGGGTTTGTAATTGAGGGGGATTCCGTTTTGTTCCGATGGAGATATATTTACGACTGTTTGTACTTGAATATTGTATGGATTGTATGCGATTGTGTGGTTTTGGTGGCTTCATGATTGGGTTTGGTGGTCGGGGGGGTCGGAGTGTGGCTCGACCGGAGGGTGATGTGGGGAGAAGATACTTGGTAGTGTATGGTGTGGTGGGTGGTGTGGGAAGTACCGTTTGTGGGAATCTGCAGGAGAGGAGAGGAGAGGAGAGGAGAGGAGAGGAGAGGAGAGTTGTACTAGGAGTGAGTTGTACTGGTGCACAGTTCTGCAACTCTATTATTTTTTGTAGATACACAGAGAATATAAGTGCAGGATAGTACTACCATATAGAATAGATATATATAGTATAGTGCTACAAGATAGATAGTATTACAGTAAGTAAGTAGTACTAGATAATAAATAGATAATAAATAGTATGAATATCCAAATCTACAGTAGAACACTAGAACACTAGAATGTGTATACAGCAGCAGTACCACTCCTCCTCACACACACACTTTCTAGTAGTACTGTTACTCCCCCAAGTACCCCCCCAAGTACCCCCCCAAGTACCTTCCCTACAGGTGGTGAGTGGGATTAGGGGATAGGATTTGGGGATGCATATCATTCCCAAGTACCCCACCCTCCTAAACCCCACTAAACCACCATACAAACCCATCACCCAGTTACTTCCATCCCCTTCTACCTCCCATCCTATCCGCATCACCACCACTAACTTCGGTACTTCCCACACCTCCTCTGTGTACTTCCCTCCCCCATCCACCCCCCCAATCCTAAGCGACCCAAGGCAGCCAACAGCCACCACTCACCACCCAAAAGCCACCGCCACCGTAGAAAACCGGGGTTGGTGCTTGCTCTCCTCTCTTGTCGTCCCACTCAAAGGAACGAAAGGACGAGAGACGAGACTTCGACGCCGACTGAGACCCTCGATCTTTCGCTTCTTCTTTCAATCCTTCATCGAGGAGTATATACACACACACCACGGTTGCGACGACATTACTGCGACAAGAAGAAAAGAAGGAGCATAAGGGATAAGGGAATATCGAACCAACGAACTTACCACACGACCACCCACGACTCCACCTCCACCTCCCTCCCCATCTCCAACCCTCGACTCCTCGACTTCACCCATACGATCCTCACAACAATCCCATCACACCTACCTTCTTCACCACCACAACCACCACCACCAGCGCATGAGCGCACCCATCACCAACCTCACTCCCAACCCCATCCCCATGTCCACCCTCGACCACGCGCACACCCTCGCCGCCGCGCGCGCCCCGACCATGGCCGCTCCCACGCCACCGCAGGGAAGCAATGCCGCGCCGAATAATCAGACGCCGGGACATCCGAGTTTTAGGAGGTGCGTCGCTGATATCCCCCTTCCCTCTCCCTGACATGGTCCTGTTATTCTTTTGTATTGAGAGCGGATGCGATGGGATGAGGAGCTTGATGCGTGTGTGCGCCAAGGCTTGATAACAACGCGAGAGAGAGAGCTTTGCTGATTCGTGATTTTCGATTCGCAGACAACGAGCGTCGAGAGCGTGCGAGGTATGTCGAGATTTGGGTTTTATAATTCCTGCGCGCCACCTTCTTTCAATCAATTCCGACTTTCGAAATCGCGATGCGCGTTCGTCGCAATTCATGGTTTGGCGGGGAGCTCGTAGCCTTTTGTAATCGTCATTGGCGCCCTGCACACTGGTTGGTTTTTGGTGTTCTTGAGCCGAGGCACCGAGGACGGATTTTGTGATCGCTATCTATCCTATCTACTATCAACAACACCAAGAAACTCCAAAACCTCCAATCAACCCCACGATTTCCCCAATTTCTGAAATATCCCCAACTCTTACCTTACTACTTACTACCCCCTTACATTTACCTGTGGGGGTACATTTACAACAATTACTTTGGGGAATGCTTGCTGACCAGAGTTTCTACTGCTGTTATAGACATGTCATGCGAGAAAAGTACGTTACATCCTTACCCCTACATCACCTTGAGACGGGACTCATCCCCCTCCCTGGCGACTGGCTCTCGACGGCATACTATACACGTATACACATATACATATACATATACATGCCTGACCTGACTGCCGAGCCTGCCCCTGTCGCACATCATGTACGTATCACCTCCATGGACAGGTCGACTGACACGATGTTAGGTCCGCTGCGATGCAGCAAGCCTGGGCGTGCCGTGCACAAACTGCGTCGCCTTCTCCATCGAATGCAAGATCCCGACGCCAAAGCGAAAGAAGACGCAAGCTGCTGCTGCGGGCAGCACGCGCATGAAGGACTCGGATAGGTGCGTTGATGCATGCTGGGATTTCCCAAAGCAATAATACAGGACATAGAGTACGCATACTGACCTACTCCAGTGACCGTGGTGACACAGCTGAGGCACCTTCACCTGGCACTGAATCCCTAGCCAGCACCGGCTACGGTGCCCCGCCGCCACACTCGTCTAGCACCTTCGTCGCCCCGAGCGGCACGCCGACCACCCAGGTCAGCGAGTCGCAGGCGCGCCAGGCCGAGCAGGATGAGGGCATCTACCTACACTTCATGAAGCCCAAGTTCTCACGCGCACCCATCAAGGAAGCCGGCCGCGTCGCCTACCTCGGCGAGTCCTCCAACCTGACACTCCTCGTGCACGACCGCCACGGCAGCGCCGACGTCGTCCACTACCCCCTCCCCGACAACGTGCGGGGCGCGCGCTCCCGCCTAACCGACCTCGACGACGTCGAGATCGACATCCTCCACCAGCGCGGCGCCTTCCTGCTCCCACCCCGCTCCCTCTGCGACGAGCTCGTCGAGTCCTACTTCAAATGGGTCGCGCCCATCGTGCCCGTCATCAACCGCACGCGCTTCATGCGGCAGTACCAAGACCCCAAGAACCCCCCCTCTCTCCTCCTCCTCCAATCCATGCTCCTCGCCGGGTCCCGCGTGTGCGTCAACCCACAACTCATGGACTCGCAAGGCTCCACCACCCCCGCCGCGATGACGTTCTACAAGCGCGCCAAGGCGCTGTACGACGCCAACTACGAGGACGACCGCGTGACGATCGTCCAGGCCCTCGTGCTGATGGGGTGGTACTGGGAGGGTCCCGAGGACGTCACCCGCAACGTTTTCTACTGGAGCCGCGTCGCCACCATCGTCGCGCAGGGCTCGGGTATGCACCGCAGCGTCGACCAGTCCCAGCTCAGCGCCACCGACAAGAAGCTGTGGAAGCGCATCTGGTGGACGCTATTCACGCGCGATCGCTCCGTAGCCGTTGCTCTGGGTCGGCCCGTGCATATCAATACCGATGACTCGGACGTCGACATGCTCTGCGAGGAGGACTTCATCGAGGACGAAGACGAGACCCCGAACCCCCTCTACCCCCCTGACAAGACACACGTCCAGTTCTTCCTCCAGTACGTCAAGCTCTGCGAAATCATGGGCCTAGTCCTCTCCCAACAATACAGCGTCGCCTCCAAAGCCCGCCGACAAAACGCAATCGACCTAACCCACTCCGACATGGCCCTCGCAGACTGGCTCCAAAACTGCCCCAAAGACGTCTACTGGGAGCCTACCCGCCACCAATTCTGGTCCGCCCTCCTACACTCAAATTACTACACAACCCTCTGCCTCCTCCACCGCGCACACATGCCCCCCGCCTCCTCCACGCGGGGTGGGTTCCCAGAGGACTCCGCGTACCCGAGCCGCAACATCGCCTTCCAGGCTGCGGGCATGATAACCTCCATCATCGCCAACCTGCGCGCACACAACGAACTCCAGTTCGCACCAGCGTTCATGGTGTACTCCCTCTTCTCCGCACTAATCATGCACGTCTACCAGAACCGCTCCTCCGTCCCAGCAGTGCAGCAACAAACCCAAGAGCGAATCAGAATCTGCATGGACGGTCTCAAGGACGTCTCCCGCGTCTGGGTAGTGGCGAAAATGGTATATACACTCTTTGAATCGATCCTAGGTAACAAAGTCCTCGAAGAGCGACTCCAAAAAGCCGCCGGCAAACGACACAAGAAAACTCAACAAACTTGGGGAAAACTCCACACCACCGCCGCCCAACAACAGCAACAACAACAAGACCAACAAGACCAACACCACCAGCAACGCCCCTCAGAAGACGCGAAAAGGAAATACGACGACATGGCCCTCGACTTCGCCCCTCCCAACGGCCTCGCACCACAGGAATCATACGAGCGCTCCCGCCCGCAAACACCAGCCCGCGAAACCGCTGCGTCAATGGGCGCACCGCCCTCTATCCTGTCACCGCGCCAACAAGCAGCCGCGCAGTTACAGCAGCAGCAGCAGGGACAGGCGCAGGATACATTCATGGGCGGGACCTCCTCGCGCCCTCACACCCGCCCGCCTACGCCGTTCAACCCCTCCTTCTCCGTCCCCGCCACACCACCAGATCTCTACCTGGTAACCCGCAATAGCCCTAGTATCAGCCAAGCGCTATGGGAGAACTTCCAACCCGACCACCTCTTCCCCGAAGGAAGCGGGGTGGTGGGGATGCAGAATTCCCCGCCGCAACCGGGGGGTGCGCAACAGTGGGGGAGTCCTTCGGCTGGTATGGGTGGGGGCGGTGCGGGGAGGATGGGGAGTTTAGGCAGCCAGGGGGGGCAGGGGGGAGGGGATGTGGGGATGGGGGGGTTGTATCCTCCTGGGAATGGGGGGCAGGGGCAGTGGGGGGGGATGGCGGGGGGTGGGTTTGAGGGGGGGCAGGGGGGGCAGGGCCAGAGTCCGAGTGAGAGCTGGAGTAGTGCTACGGCTGTGCCGGCTACTTTGAATGTTGAGGATTGGTATGTCGACCCCTTTTGGGTTTTTGGTACAAAGAAAAGATGCTAACAACTGATTGTAGGTTCCAATTCTTCGGCATCAACGGCGATCTGAGCGGCATGAACGCGGCGGATTTGTTGAGTGCTGCTACTTCGAGTGTTAGCTGATTGTCCCCCTCCCCGGCATTTTATCCCTCTTATCTTATCACTCTCGACGATGGGGGGTACTTGACGACTCCCGACTCCTCACTCTCGCGGCGCAAGATGGTGGTGGTGGTTGGTGGGTGGGTGTGGTGTACAGGACAGGCAGGGGACTCTTTTTATCATATTTTTGGCGTTTTCGAAATTTTTGGTACCACGAACGGATGGAGGGAGGGGGGAAGGGGGGGGGTTGCTTATTTGTAGCTGGAATGGATGGGTGGGTAGGTGGGTATTATGTTCATGACAGCCAGGCCAGGGAGGAGTAGGTAGGGGGTGTAAAAAGGAAGCTGGAAGTTGGAAGGGGGGTTTTTTTTGGGGGGGGGGTTGTATGTATGCCAACGAAGAAGTCGGAGGAGGAGGAGGTGGTTATCTTTATCCCAAGGCTCCTTGCTACTAGCCTGTGATCACGATTGTGGTGTGGTTGGTGGTGGGCTGATGAATGCATCATTCGATATTATATTATGAAAAACTTTAGCGAATCGAAACACCTTTTTTTTATATAATTAAAATATATCCATCCCACTCCCCTCCCTCTCTTGTAATCCCCATCTCCCTCTCTTCCGTTCTTTCTTCCACAACTACTTCCCTCTATTTTTTTCTCAAACACCCAAAACACCACAACCAGCAAAAATATCTACCCCCTCCCTCTCGAAGCACCACCCCCCTCGGCAAACACCCTCCAAAAAAAAAAAAAACCACACCCCAAAAAAAAAGAGAAAAAAAAAAATCACAAAAACAAATTAGCAATTGCATGTTTCGATCATGCGACCTCCGGGTTATGAGCCCGGCGCGCTTCCGCTGCGCCAAATTGCTTGTATATATTTGAATTTGATGGGATAGGAGGGGACCTGCTTGTTGTGGATTCTTGTAGTAGTAGTAGAGTAGAGTAGTGATGGGTCGGGTTGTGGGGTACGTAATCACCATCCACCTGCTTTTTGTTCGTTCTTGTTAACTCTCTTTTTTATTAGCTTACTTTTTTTTGGGGGGATGATGAGGATGAGGATGAGATGGGATGAGATGGGATTAGGGAAGGAAGAATTAAAAATTAAGCTGGGCTGGGCTGGGGGCTGACTGTGCATGATAGAGCGGGAAATACTATCAGGCCCTATACCAGTCTTCTACCTACCTCGCCGTCAAACGATTAGTATACTCCCATTCCTACAGGCATCATATATGTGGTTAGACATGATAGGGGAAGGTGAGTTCTCTTCCATCCTCCTTTTTATTTCTTCATATTTTATATTTTATATTTTTTTATATTTTTGTGTGTGTGTGTTTTTTCTTTCCCCGAGAAGAGGGCGTGGCGTTAGGGGGTGAAGGGGGGGGGTGGAGGGAATTTTGATGCTGAATTGTGTGAATGGTGAGTACGGTTTGAGGATGCAAGGAGTGTATTAGGAGAAAAGCGGGGGGGGGGGGGCTGAGGGTAGAGAGGCGGGGGGGGGTGGGATGTGGGAACAAAGGGGGGGGTATATGGTTTGGTTTGCGCTTGGGGGGGGGGGGGAGTGTTGTAGGAAGCATTATTGTTGTTTTTGTGTCCTGCCTTGCGGTAGGGAGGAGAGTTATGTTGCTTACAGGAGCTTCTTAACGGAGTTGAACTGTCATTCCATCGCTCTCCTCTTTTGGATGATTCGGAGTTGGGGTTCTCTCATCAGTATGGGTAAGTGAGGGGCCCGTCGTCTCCCTTTATATTTCAATCATATAGTGTCCCATTGTCCCTCAGTCGGGGGGGTTGTAGGTGTGTTGGATTGAAAAATGGGGTGGCGGGGCGTACGTATTATATGATTTGGTGTCTTGGAAGGGGGTGTGTAGATGATGAGTTTGGAGTGTATATCCTGCAATGCTTAAATTGTGAATAATACCTCAACACTTAAATTGTGAAATCTACACCCGTGTGTACGCGTTTTTAGCACTTTATTCACCCAATAGGGTAGGGTTATTATTTGATTGTTAAGAGGGGGTGCGGTGGTCTGATTTAGAAGTTTAATATACTTTAGGAGAATCGTACTATTTCTCATAACGTACGATGTCCATCTACAGTAGTACCCCATCTCGCTCTCGCACACCCCCCGATTTCCTTTCTTACCTTCTCAAACCTCACTTACCACCGTTAACAAAACCGCCATACATCAACACCAGCAACCCCATCAAATCCCTAACAATGAATACCATATCCGAGAAGCAGTCCCACGAGCCCCTCCTCCCTACCACCACCACCACCACCGACCTCGAAAAACAACCACCTCCCACCTCAAGCCCCGGGGACAGCATCCCACACGCCCTCCGCAAACGAATCACAGCTTTCCGCTCCTTCATCCGCTCCACCACCTCTCTCGAGAACTTCTACGACTTCCTCGCCGCCGGGTTGCGTACTGGGACGCTGGTTGTGCAGGGTGTTTGTCTGGTGGGAGTAGGTGTGTGGGTTTTAGGTGTTTGTGCGGAGGTTGTTGGGTTGGGGTATGTATTACCTTATTTTTCATTTCCCTAGGCCTTTATTCGTGTTTATTTTTTGTTATACCACGCGGGTGAGCGATGGGGGGATAGGGTGAGCTGAAAAAACTGACTTGGAGACAGAGAGCAGAAGGTTACTTCCAACGCCGTGCCGGTCGTCTCTCTCGTCGTCATGATTGCGGTGCTGCAGATGGTGCAGATGTTGTATTGTGTCTTGGATGCCTTGGTGAAGGTGAGTTTAGTTTTTTTTGCCCTTTTAGGGGGCGTACGTGGGAATGGGGAAGGGGAGTTTGCTAATGACTGGGGTAGTATACGAAGGTCATGGAGTTCTTACTGAGGATTGAGGAGTTGAATATGCCGCGTTGGGAAGGTCTGATTTGAGAATATTGAAGATGGGAATGGGTGTGGGAGTTTAGTTTGGGGGGCGGGGGGGGGTTCAGAAAGGCTTAGAGGGGTTGTTTGTTAGGTGCGTTGGGATTCGGGATTGTATGATTTTGGGGTCTGTGAAGTTGTTGATTTGTGATGTTGGATTGGGAGGGGGATTGGCGTTTGGTGGTCTGATTATTTGGGTTGTTGAGATGAGCTTGGAGAATCGTACTATTTCTCATAACGTATGATGTCCATCTAGTGCCCATATACCCCTTCCCCACCAGATTTATTTTCTTACTTTGACAAACCCATAGCCGCCGTTTGTAAAGACTTGTATATTGTTACTAATAACACCATCAAACCCGCAACAATGAACACCTTCTCTGAAAAGCAACCCAACGGGCCCCTCCTCCCACTCACCAACCCCATCACCCAAGACAGCACCACCTCCGGCCCTTCTCGCATGGATAGATTCGTCGCCACCATGGAATCCATGTCCCGCGCTGCTGAGGAGTGGGGTGACTTCTCCGAAAAAGCAGCCTTTGTCGCGATGGTAGTGCTGCAGATCCTCTGCCTGGGCACGGTGCTAGTCTACGCCGTGTCGCTCGCGTATCTGCTTGCTACTGGACACAGAACTACGTGCGTTTCCATGCTATTGCTGTTACTCCTTTCACCTATTTTCGGCGAGAGGGATGGGGGGGAGTGGTATAGGCTAATGGACTAACTAGTTCGCCGGATATGGCGCTCGAGATCGTGTGTCAGACTGTGCCGTTCTTGGCGATTGGGACGGGAGTCAGGTTTATGGAGCTGGTGACGCTGCTCTTGCGTCGCGAAAAGGTGAGTTGGATGCGGGTGGCGAGGCGGTGGCGGGGATGTTGACTGACTGTTGGAAGCGTTTGAGCCGCAGCCAGAGAACTGGCGAAGAGACTGAGGCGGGACGAGATGGCTGCGGGGAGGTTTAGAAGTGGTGGGATTCGTGTGGCATCTTACTGGGGCGCAGAGGTTGGAATATGTGGAGTTTAGTTGCATTGATTGATAGTTATTGTTTTAAAGAAAAAACAAAACTAAATTTCTAGCAATGGAAAATAATAATTGGAATAGGAGCTGTGGGTCTTATAGGAAACCTACGGATTGCTGCACCTTTGAGACTCTTATACTCGACTCGGTCTGTGCCGTCTAGCATGGTATGGGAGGTGACATGCTTTTATCATCAATTTTAATCTACGTGTAAACCCAGCAAAACGACCAAGGAAGCATGATTTCAATTCGGAAATTAGCAAAAGATTTCGAATTCCTTGATACCCTCAAAGGGACCCTAGCTAGTTACATGTAGAAAACTATGCCCGCAGTAAGTCCAACGATTTGGTCATGTTGAATGCACCAAATCGCCTGGTGCCCCAAACGAACCCTGCATTCGGCTCTCGTGCTTTGACGCCTAATTGTCTAGACAACACCAAAATAATTTTCAACTCCCCTAAGGTAAACAGGTAAAAGCCAAACAGACACCATAAAACAGCAGTCGTCATTAAAGAGGCAACCACCTGTAGCAGTTAAGTATAATAATTGATGTTAGACCAGAGTTCTATTTGCTTACCACCCAGGTCAGAGCACTAGTACGGATTAGCTAGCGTTTTTAACGAATGTTTTCATTTTGCAGTTGCGTACAGTAATATGTGGTGACGAGGCAGCGTCATCTGACACATGAGCCCCACGGATCGCTACAGAGAGGGACCCAGCGAGAGAATTAGGGACTGCGGCGGTCGTCGTGCCAACGGCGAGGGCAAGAATGGTAGCGGTGACGTAAAACTTCATGATGGAAGGTTGAAAATGCAGAGCGGTTAAGCGTTCACGGATGAGAAGATTCTTGATGAGAAATAAGATGTCGTCTCTATAGCTAGTGTTTGGATTGAAATATTATGGCGGGTTGGTGATCAAGATGAGGTTGATATAGACTCTTATATAGACCAAACTGAGCCTGTGGCTCCTTGAGGGATCCATGAAGCCAAAACCGAGAGGCTTGCACTACCCCTATTACTTGATATTGTTGAAGTTAAAGCTGCAATAAATTGTGTATCCAGTATCTCTCGATGCTAATGAGACCTGATGAGAGACCTGTACTACACCTATTACTTGATTTTCTATGAGTTTTGGTTGGAGAATGAAGGCCTCCGCGCGGCATGCATCAGTCCATGTTGCAGTCAGAGAGTAATACCAGGGTTGCATTAGATGTTGATCGTGGCCTCGTTGCAGTGTATAGTCAGGTGGGTTAATATTTGGCAAGTTTGTTTCATATATGAGACATGGATTCAGATCACGATGGTTGACACGTATAGAATCGGAAAACGGCCCACCTTGTGCCCCAGTCTGCGGAATTTCAACATGGTCAATTTTCACTTGCGTCTTTGGACCTGAGCTGTTGCTGCTTTAACCTGAGCTTTGGGTGAGCTAGACTGACCTTTGACTAGGCTCGGCCAAGCTCGGCTGAGCAAACCTCGCGAGGCTGAACTGAACCTTTCATAGACGTTCCTTCCCTACCTTCATAATCACCGTAAGTAAGCTATGAGCGACAGCCCTTGCATACTAAGCCTAATAGGGCTTAATATTAGGGGTGCAAAATTGTAAAGTTACGAAGTTAGAAATACCAAGCCTGATGGGGCGTGAATTGATAAATTTTAGTATACACTTAACTCTAACCCTCTGTAAACCCTGCGATTGGCCTTGGTCAAGCAATGTCACAACCTTGACGCCTTTGTTTTGGATTACTTTGGCGCATAATGCGGTAGAGCCCCCCTTGGAGAAGCAGTCCACGGCGTGAGTGATATCGGGGAAAGCTGAGGTGATATCCTTTACTGCCGTTACTAATCGATAGTCGAAAACGCGGTCGGTACCGTAAGCTTTAACGAGGTCGGAAGAGTGTGGCGAGGCGGTCGTGATGACCGTCAAACTAGCCAGCTTTGCGAGTTGGATTGTGAAGAGTCCGGCTCAAGTAGAGCCTGCATAGACAAAGACTGTGGGCGCTTGCACGAGCTGTCCTGGCTTCGTACCAGCTTCTGTTTGTGTGCCAGCATGGCTGTGACTACTGATACCCCGTATGTCGTGGCATTCTCGTCTTTGACTCCCTAGGGTATCTTCCATGCCATATCACCATCGATCTTCAATTATTCGGCAAACGCCCCGTGGTCGTAATACATGCCACCATGTACGACACCTGCTACCCGATCGCCCCGCCTCCACCACCCCGCGCTGCCTTGCCGGCATAGTCACAACCGATGATACGATTTGGGGGGCCCATGAAGTCGATATGCTTAAAGTTAGTTGGGTTGAGGCCGACTACGTGGCCCTTGACGAGATTTCCTGGTCCGAAATGTTAGGCTTGGGTACGTCCACGATATATGCACCAGGTTCTATAGACTTGCCGAGTCCTAGGTTGACCAACTAGGTGGCAATGATTCGATTCGAAACTAGAGCTTTCATTGTGACTACTTGAATACGTACGGATCGGATGAAGGCTTGGATGAAAACTTTAGGAGAGACTGTAATGAGAGGGGATTGAGGACTCGTTCTGAAAAAGTGCCTGGGTGGCGCAGGTCTATTGAGCCCATCGGAAATGAATTGCTTTCTCACTTATCTAAACTCCCCGAGCGGGGTGACGGTGCAACAATTGTGCCGTTGATGATTGAGAAGCATGTTCCATCGCTTGCTAGTATGTTTATGAACAATTTATATCCACTTTTATTTTGATAGATGAGCTCATCATGTCATCACCCGAGACATACGATTACTGATCGCCTCGGGATGTTGTTAGGCGATTAGTAACCGTATGTTCCGAGCCGTCAGTGCAAGTGCCGATTGGTTTGAGGGCCAATCCGGCTAGACTTAGTAGGAAATCTAGTTAACCATCGGGAGACGCATTGTACCGACCGACTGTCTGCATGGTATGCTTAATCTCGGCTTGCGGCTCTTTACCATAACTACTTAGTCCGATGGGTCCGCGATGTGATTAGCACACAACATTAATTAGGTGAAGGCAGAGATTACCAAGCCGACTAGAGGAATACGGTGTCGAGTAAATAAATGGCTATACGCGGGCACGGGTGTAGACTCACATTGTCAGTGTCGTGGTATAGCCTGGACTTGGAACTCCACAACGGAATTATTGAATCGCCCGATCCTGTCAAACTAGGGAGTACGCTATTTTGTACGCTATTTTGTACCCTACTAGCGTTAGCCAACCTTATTACAGAATGTTCGACTTGACAAATCGAGCGAAATAACGTGTCTGCTATAAAAGGGGAAAGCCTTCATTCACTAAAAGACTCTTTGGACAACCCCTAGTTTCACATCCTACGTCTTACACTTCCATTGCAAATATGACTTCGATCGCAGCAATCCGCGCCCAGCTGCAGCCCATTCCCCTTCCTACGCAGTCATTTGCAGGCCAGACAATCATTGTCACGGGGTCTAACACTGGCCTCGGCTTTGAAGCTGCGTTGCACTTCGTACGACTTAATGCGGCGCGAGTAATCCTTGCGGTGAGATCTGTGAAGAAAGGCGAAGACGCCAAAGCCTCCATCGAAACCTCTACGAACCGCAAAAATGTTGTCGAGGTGTGGCAGGTCGACATGTCCGACTACGATTCTATTAAAGCCTTCGCAACAAGGTGTGATTCACTAGACAGGTTAGACGTCGTCGTTGCAAATGCGGGTGTTTTGAAAAACACTTACGAGGAGTCTGAAGGGACCGAGATTACCATCAAGGTGAATGTTATCGGGACATTTTTGCTTGCAATCAACCTCTTCCCGGTTCTGAGGAGGTCAGGAGAAAAAGTCGGACAAGTATCTAGGATAGTTATCACAACTTCTGTCCTACACGAAAACGTATGTCTCTCTAGACCCTCGGTTTAGTCATTTCAAACGCTCATTATAGATCAACAGGCAAAATTCCTAGAGCGAAAAGAACCCTCGATTTTCCAAGCGTTCAATAAGGACAAGAAGTCGTACATCGGCGATAGATACAACACCTCCAAACTCCTCGAAGTTCTTCTCGTCCGTTCCTTAGCTGCGGCTATTCGGAAAGGTCCTCACGCCACAGAGCCCTTGATTATTAATGATGTCAACCCAGGTCTATGCCATTCGGAACTCGATAAGGATGTTCAGGGAATCGCTAGCTACGTCCTCACGGTCGCCAAAGCCCTGATGGCGCGAACAACGGAGGTTGGAGGCCGCACGCTTGTTCACAGTGCTGCTGCTGGGACCGAAAGTCACGGGCAATATATGAGCGAAGCCAAGGTCAAGGAGCCAAGCGCGTTTGTAAGGAGCGAAGAAGGAGCCAAGGTTCAAGAACGTGTGCATAAGGAGTTGATGGATATTCTGGAGACGATCCAACCAGGGATCACTAACAACATATAATTACGGGGTTTTCCAGGCCTTGTTAGGACGACTAGAGTAGTAATGTTAGTAATTTATACAATGCTTTGGTGCATCCGTTTCATATAATAGGGATAGCAAATACCTAGACCCTTAAGCTCCCCATAAACGTTTTCAATAGCCTCTTAGATACTCACAGAAAAACAGACCTCCCTAGCCACAGGTCTGTTTTTCTGTGAGTATTCAAAAGTATACAGCCGCCTCGCTTCCCATATTGCTTATCTTCAAAAGTTGAGGAACCCCGCTAAGATGTGCCCTAGGTACTTGGTAGTGCATTGTAGTGCATTGCAGTGCATAAACAAAGCACACCTGAGCGCCCCTGAACACACCTGAGCTAAAGCCGAGTCAAAGCTGAGCCGGGCCTGAGCAACCCTAAGCAACCCTGAGCAAAAGCGGCCCAAGGTCACATTCCCGTTTAGAACAGCGGGAACAGTTTATTTGGTGCGACCTATAAAACATCCTTGGCCAACAAAACCAGCCACACTAATGGAAGGGGGTGGGATGTGCGAAAAAAACCGCATGGTATATAAAATATATGAGAACAAAGGTAGTCATTTATAATTAATTTTCTAGATTTCTTCCCCACTAGAGATTGTTTGCACTCACTCGATGAACATCCATCTATTGATTGGAGATAGCACGCTATTTATTTGGAAAGGCTTTTCTTGAACATAACTGCCTTTAAAATTCTACATAATACACAATACAATGTGCTTCCATGCCCCCTTGTGGTCGCCCCAACTCGGCTGTCTCCGATGTGATAGTCGGTGTAACAATTCGCAAATCCTAGAGGCAGCCATAACACAGACGCAGTGCAGGAAGTGCTTAAACCGCCGGATCCAGAACCATAAACCGAAACCATAAACGTTACTGTGTAACCTTGACTGAAATTGTGGCTCAGTATTTCCTTCAAGTGTATCAGGGTGCGCCGCCGTAGTCCATTGGAGGATTATTCCTGAGACTGCTTCAGCTGATATTGTCTCTATAATCAATTCGAGAATGGCCACATCTTCACTGCCTCATCCGCCGTCTTCTCCCCCTCCATTCGCTCGATAAGCATCCCGAGAAGCTCCTTATTCTGCCGCTGCTTTTCCTCAAAATCTAACTGCGGGGAGATCCATCCTTCCGAATCCGTGTCTAGGCAGGTCTTTGCTAGCTCCTGGACCTCGTGCCAGGCATGGTAATCTTGGAACCGCAACTGGTTCTCTTGGATTTCAGAATCACTGAATGAATACGGGCAAATGCCGGTGAATCCCAATGGAATCCAGTTCTGGAATATTTCAATGAGGCAGGTTCGTAGTGGTATGACTCCATAGTCAGATACTTCGCCGCATCTGACGAAGAGTTCCTTGAAGACGCGAGGTATATTTATAGCATTATGTGCCGGCCTGTTCTCCAAAAAATTCGAGACTTCGTATGCCTTAGCTATTGTAGCTTGGTCCCACTCCAGTCTGGCGAGAGCCTTATCATCCGAGTCCAGGGTTTCAAAACTATCGGGAAGCGTGGGTTGCACAAAGCCTTCTGGATAGTTTGCAGGCGGCTTTAAGAATTCCGGCCATTGTGCTTGGAGAAATGCGGGGAGAATCGATATTGACTGCCAGTCAATAAATGAGACGATTCGTGACGGATCATCGGGTGATACAAAGATGTTTCCCATGTGTAGGTCGGAATGCCATAGGATAGGCTGTGCGTGACGGGAAAGGATCGGGTGCGTGTCCAGCAATTCCATGATTTGAATGGTGTCTCGTAGGAGAGCTATCTGCTCAGCGCTGGTTCCATGGTAGAATGTTCCCAGCTGGGTTTGCACCCCGTGGGAGATCCGACTCATTTGCTTGCTTGCAACGGCTTTTCCAAAGGCTGATATCGAACTCCCTGAACGTAAATTTAGAAAGACTCCACAGTCATATGATTTCAGGTTCTTACATGGGCCCTTATCGACATTATTCTCTATTGTGCCATTGATGGCTTGAAGCATATATGCACGTTCGCACGATGGTCCCACGCAGTATGATCCCGAAGAAACCTCGGCCGCATCTAGGGCATGATACCGGTCAAGATCCGGGCAGGAATCACGAAGGTACAGGCTGCCATATGCCGGGAATCGAATGGACGCGAGC
Organism: Pseudogymnoascus sp. WSF 3629; assembly: GCA_001662585.1. Taxonomy (NCBI): domain Eukaryota; kingdom Fungi; phylum Ascomycota; class Leotiomycetes; order Thelebolales; family Thelebolaceae; genus Pseudogymnoascus; species Pseudogymnoascus sp. WSF 3629. The sequence goes on from KV454668.1 coordinate 115,397, forward strand.
TGATTCTCAAGTTTTGTCAAGCCTCTGATGAGTTCCAATTTGCTGAGCTGCGTCATCTTGTCCCATCGTTGGAATAGTGGCACACCTCCGGCTTTCTCCATTACCATGTACTCCGCTCCAACAGGGTTCAAAATATCAGAGCTCCATGAGTGGACGTTTGGAACGGGAATATCCGTATTTTGTTTTACTACTATTGCGTGAGTTCAAACGGCAACCTTCAATGTGAGAGTGACACATACTATACTGCAGAACAGCCACCTCGGAAGCTGTCGTTAATTTTGGTGGTCCCGCATTCCGACAGGGCAACTTCGCGATCACCTCTGTGCCATTCTTTCTTTTCATCAAAAATGCCTTAGAAAATCCACCTTCCATCTTCTCGACTGCCGTTATTGGCGACGGTTCAGGGCCCGCAGCCGCTGAGGCGTCACAGAGCGCATCCAAATCAAACTTCACATGACGTAGCTCAAGTTGGCGCTGTTCATCAATGAGGAAACGGCCATTAGTGTATGCAAAGAGCTCTTCACGGCTAATGGGCTTGCCTGTTCTTGTTATTAGCGACGGGGCTGTGGAATTGTATCCTTCACTTGCCGCGACAAATTATTGATTCTTTGGGGAGGGAAAGCTCTCAGCTTTCTGGAGACCAAACGCATTCCAACCAGTAGCATTTGGGCGTTGCGACAGCAAATAAATACATGCTAATACAAAGATCGTGTCTGGAAATGCAGTGCGCAGCTTCCTAATGCGCCTTATGCATTATATCAGGCCATGGTACAGTGTGGTGTTGTTTGTTGTCCCCTTGGAACGTTGAGGAAGCGCAGCCTCGCTCACTTTCCTACCAATTTGTCAGCCTTGCATGAAGAGAGTCGCTTCAGGATTTGTCATACAAAATGATTGTCATATTCTGAGAAGCAGGAACGGTGAGTAGACGTTTGATAATTTGAGGTGTTTACGTGTATGCGAATATGAATGTGTCTATTTATACGCATTTTTTATCAGAATTTCTAATACTTGTAGCGTTACGAATTTGACGTGAGCTCTAAGTTTGGAGTAACTGTACCAGATATCCAGCGAACAAACCGACATGCAAACCGACATTTATGCGGCATCTCCAACACCAACGGGAAACCGGCACTACGCAGGAGATATCTACATGCAAGAGGCAGTAATAATCAATCGGAGAACTTATCCGACCATAAATTATGGCGGAAAGCTCCAGCCTTGTTTGCTCCGTTATGCCTGGCCGTGAATTGGGTCCGTTGGTTGGAAGGCTGAGCCGCCAGCCACGACAGAGACGCATTCCGTGCCATGCAATCGCTCATTGAGCGCAACATATTCGTTTGGACGGCTGACGTGATTTACTCTTTCGGACATGATTTCAGGCAGCTGGGAGGATGCCTATCCGAAACATGTGATTTTGCTATCTTTTACTAACAATTCACGGCTGGTGGCGTAGAGACCCGTACCCGGACTACGCAAGCAACTCTCGCCAGGTGCCAGGGGTCTTTGGTGGTCTGAGGCCAAAGTAGAATCTACTATTGGATAAATAGAGTGAGCTCCCCATCCGCTGAACGAACGATGTTTTGTTTGTCTGCAAGATAGTCCCGCATCCATACACTTACACCATCCTTTCAAGATTCCGCAGTTTGCCCCTTACCCACAACGATTATCGCTTCATTTGGCCTCTCGATTTCCATCAGACTCCATAACATTTTTGCTGACCTCTTTCTTCACACCCTCTTGAATACAGCCCTGATTTAATTCATTCCCGACACCTACCATCATGACGGCTGCCGATTCCACCACCACGGACGAAACTCCGTCGGTGAAGGTAAACATGGAGTTGACGAAGGAACTCAGAGTCCAGCTTTCGAACCCAGCTCAGCTAGACAAGATCGACAAGCTTCGGGAGCTAGGAGTTGCCAAATTTGTCGCACTACCACAGCTGGTTGTCGTTGGTGATCAATCCAGTGGTAAGAGCTCTGTATTGGAGGCGGTGATGGAGCTGCCACTTCCCCGGGACAGTGGACTCTGCACAAGATTTGCGACAAATATCACGTTTCGAAGATCACCTCAGACGAACATTGCTGTTTCGATCATCCCTGGGCCCACGCGTTCTCTAGAGAAGGCGGAGGAGTTGAGGGCGTTCAAGAAGGCCGGCTTGACTACGCTTGATGGTCGGACATTTCTGTCGATCTTGAAAGATGTAAGTACTTGACTTAATTTCCAGAGGCAGTTTTTTAATGATTGATAGGCTTCACAAGTTATGGGAGTTACTGGACCGGGCGAGGAATTAAGTGCTGGAAAATCCACGTTCAGTGCCGACATCTTTAAGATAGAACTGAGCGGCCCTGATCGCGAAAATATGAGCATTATCGATATTCCTGGGATTTTCAGAGCTGAAACTGATGGCGTTACTACCGAGGACGATATTGAACTTGTTAAAAATATGGTCAGTGGTTGGATTCAAGATGAGAGGACGATCATTCTGGCAGTTGTTGCTGCAAATGTCGATATTGCAACACAGGAGATCCTAACCATGGCTGCAAAAGCTGATCCGAAGGGCCTTCGAACTCTGTGCGTTTTGACAAAGCCCGATCTTGTCGATAAAGGCGCCGAGCATCAAGTCATTGACCTTGTTATGGGGAAGCGCAACAAACTCAAGTTAGGGTACTGCATTGTCCGCAACCGCGCACAGAATGAGCTCAACACCGACTCTGACTCCCGTGCACGACAAGAGATTAATTTCTTCAACACTGCCCCATGGTCATCACTTCCGAAAAATCGAGTTGGCGTTGATGCGCTAAAGAGACGCCTTCAGGACCTATTTTTCGAGGTAGTACAGAGAGAGTTTCCAAATATCAAGAGACAGATTGAAAAGCGCCTTACAGTCTGCAAGAAGGATCTCTCTCGTATGGGCGCCGAACGCGAAACGCCAGAGCAGCAGCGGCACTACCTGGAAGGTATAGCTGCCCAATTTGAAAGGATAACAAATGAAGCTCTTGGTGCCAATTATTGTCGACATGAAATATTTGGGGAAGACCACAACCTCAGATTGCCAACGCTTGTTGTGGATCGAAGTGATCGATTTGCGGAAGATATCAGAAGCAAGGGTCATTCAGTTGAGTTCAAAAGGGCGGAAGGGACTGAACGGGTTACCACAACCGACAGAGAAGAGGTAGGATCAGCGCGGGCACTATCCAATGAATCTGATGGTAACGATGACTATGGTTACAAATTGGACTTTGATCCTAAGAGCTCTGAATACCCGGAGCTTCAGGATATCCTACGGCCGGATCTACACATATCGCTTGCAAGGGGGTGTGATATTCTGGCCTGGATCGAAAAAGAATATCGCAAAGCCAGAGGCTATAGCCTTGAGGTGATGGACCCCAATATCCTACCCATGCTTTGGCAGGAGCAATCATCCAATTGGCAAGGCATTACGCTTTCGTTCATGAACGACATTATTGTCTATGTACATGACTTCATCAGCCGGCTTTTGCGCCACGTCTGCCCGGATAGCAAGGTTCGGGGGGAACTTTTCGGGTTCATCATGGATGACCTCCTTGAAAAGTACGCTGCAGCTCTTAAACACGTGGAATTTATTTTGCAAGTTGAGCGCCATGGGACCCTGCTCACTAAGAACCACTATTTTGGAGACACGCTTACCAAGATGCGTAATCAGCGCTTGGTCAACGCCATGAAGCAATTTGAGTTTGATGCAGAGCGATATAATGGTTACAATAATAATGGAGATCTCGTGAAGGTAGTCCCGGTTTCGGCTATGGCTGGGGCCTTATCCCAAGGAAATCTGGAACACGCAGTCGATGATATTCACACCGTTTTAAACGCCTATTACAAGGTAGTTATGAAGCGCTTCATCGACACCGTCGTGGCACAGGGTGCTGATTACTACCTCCTCACCGGCGATGAGAGTCCACTGAAGATTCTCACGCCGCTGTTCATCTCCTCCATGACGCCTGACAAGTTGGATGAGATCGCCGGCGAGGATCTCATCACGAAAAGAGAGCGACAGGAGCTCAAAGAGGAGATTCAGTCGCTAGAGGAGGCAAGAATAATATTAAGGGGATAATGGGATATCAAGTGCTGATCGATGGTTTTGTTTCTTGGTCCCTGTTTTGTTTTTGGGTTTTCTGGCTACATTTTGATTCTGACGATTGTCATTCCCTTTTTTGTTTTGGATTCGATAGTTGGTTTGGATAGAGATAACGTAATATTAAAAGTAGTCTTCCTTGGGCTCACAAATATTTGCCGTCTACCTTTATCGATTCAAAGTGATTGTCTACACCCTATGGATGTGGAGTTGGTGATAAAACTTATAAGATTTAACATATTTATTTTCAAAATATTTACCCTATGAAAAATAATTATAGTTTGTGTATAAGTCCATGGAACTAGCGTACCTAGATGCCCACAATAATTTAATAGGCTGCATCAGAGTACTCTTATCGTCCAAAGTCTGAACAGGGACTGTATATGTTCCGGCCCAACCGCGAATGTGCCAGTCGCGAATAACACACATATTATCATATAACTCAACAACATATAGATAGAACTTTATAAGATATAAGATATATATTATCTACTATATACAGTTTGCCTTTTAGGCTTTAATTTTGAAAAATATAGTAGACTTTATGCTTATATAGTACCTTTTATAGCTTTTAAGGGTTGCTTTAGTTAACGTATTTCACATGCGAG
>KV454669.1:0-51299 GCA_001662585.1 Pseudogymnoascus sp. WSF 3629
CCTAACTCCTCTTACTTATGCTAAAACAAGCTTATAACCCTTATGACAAACTTAAGGTTATAGTAAGTAAGAACCCCCCTTTGCTCCCTCTTTATAGTACTATAGATTATAGTAGGAAGGAAGTAAGAGAAGTAATAGCTATTATCCTTTAATAGCATCTTCTTCCTATCTTTAATAGAGTAGGTAATAAGCTACTTAGCCTTATTAATCTCCTTACTTAAGGGATACTTAAAGGTAATATAGCCTAGGGGCTTCTATAGTAGGGAATAGTAGATGTAAGAAGAAGAGAGCTCCTTAATCCTTGCCTTAAACTCCTCCCTATTCTACTCTACATACATACTAGAAGACTTTATAGCACTTATAGTAGAGGAGAAGGTCTACTGCCTACTAAGGTAGCATAAGCAAGGCTCCTCCTTCTTAGAGCACTTGTCTATAAAGGAGTTATCTAGGAAGGAGGCAATGACCCTCCTTTTATACACGCCCTCTTTAAGATACTTTCTAAGAGTAGAGTAGTCTAGAGAGTTGCTAGCCCTATCCTCCTCCTTACCCTTACTATAGAAGAACATAGATATAGACTTCTTACCATCCCTCCTACCCCTACTACTCCCTTATAGGAAGCTAAGGAAGGAGTATAAGGAGTCTTTATATATAACAAGCCTTATGCTAGAGTAGTCTAGCCCCTTCTCTAGGGTGCTAGAACTTACTAGCACTCTACTATAAAGGCTATCCTCTTATAAGAAGTCTTAAAGGACCTTCTCCTTTCCCTTTAAAGAGGAGTAGTAGATAGGACAGCTTATAGCATTACCCATCTCTACTATAGAGGAGATGGTAGGATAGAAGATAAGGATCTTATTACTTAAGCCCCTTAGCTTAAGCCTATATAACTTAACATAAGACCTTACCTCCTTTATATAATCCTCCTTACTTAGGGAGGAGTAGACCCTTATGTTATAAGAGATGTCCCCTCTACTTATAGGGGCCCTTATAACACTAAGAGACTCTAGCTTTAAGGTCTCCTTAAGCTTAACCTCATAAGAGAAGGGTAGGGTCTCTATAAGAAAGACAAACTATATAAGGAGAAGAAGGATCTCTATAAACCTATACATTATAGATCTGTAGTTTAAAGAGGACAGTAGTAGGTAACACTTGTCTACTATAATCCTATCTAGCCTACCCTCCTCTATAAGGCTCTATAGGTAGAAGACAAAGTCCTTCCTTACTATGCTCTCTATAGAGACAAGGGTAAGGTTACTATCCTTACTACCTTGCCCCTTCTACCCCCCCTTATAGATAGAGCATAGGACATTAAACGCCCTTGCTCTCCTTATAATGTCCTACTTTAACCCTACTAAGGGTAGGATAATAATAAAGACGTTTAAGGTAGCTAGGGAAGAAGTAAGGAGATAGCTTAGTAACTTCCTACTATTTATAAAGAGTATAACAAGGACATAAGGGACCTTAAGGAGGATTGCCTTTACTAGGAGCTCTTACTCCCTTACCTTAAATAATGCTAAGGGATTACTAAGGAACTTCTATAGTAGATAAAGGAGGGTAGTAGAGGTAGAGGTAAGGGAGCTTAACATGTTGTTAAGGTCTTCTAGCCTTACCCTCTTAGCTATAAAGTCATCCTATAAGGTACTTATAATGCTAGACCTACCCCTAAGGTGCTTTCTATAAGAGGCTAAGGGAGGGGAGAAGGAGGTAGGACCCTTATAGAAACGTAGTATAAGCATAGACCCTTGTAAATCCCCTCTAAAGCTCTCATCTAGCATCTCCTTGTCCCTTAAGGCACCTATAAAGGGGTAAGAGTTAACGTCTAGATCTAAGATGTAGAAGTAGGCAAAGAACCTTAGGTAGAACTTAAGGTATCTCCTTTATACATTCTCTCTAACATTAGAGAAGGTAGAGGTGCTCCTTCTATAATGTAGCTCCTTTATACTAGTAGAGTGGTTTATTTATAAGGCCCTTATGTCCCTAAAGAAGTCTCCCCTTCCCTCTAGGGTAAGCGTCTCCTTATTTAGCACCTTTCTTATAAACTCCCTTATAACTACTATAATAAGCTACTTATACACTTATATCCCTATCTTCTATCCTAGGACTAGGTTTATAAATGTACTTAGCCTAATGCTAAGATCTTAAGATGTAAGGACCTACTTCTTATAGTAGAAGAAGTAGTAGCTTAGTAGTAGTAGCTACTTATAAAAGGAGGGAGAGGATGTAGATGTAAGGTTAAGGAAGCCTATAAAGGGAAAGACAAGTGTAATGTATAGTAGGAAGACCCTAGAGGCCTCCTTAGAGAGATACCTTATCTTAGAGGCCTCTTTCTCCCTCTACTCCTTCCCTTTATAATAGGAGATGTTTAAGATAAAGAGGTGGCTAGCCTTATCTAAGAACATCTCCCTCTTGTCCTTATAAGAGTTAAGGAAGCATAGGGTAGTAAGCTCTATCCCCCTTAAGGGTAGGCTACTTATAAAGTAAATAATAAGGAGGCATAGCTTTAGGAACTCCTTTATGTCCCTTAAGTAGGCCCTTACTATAATGAGATCTAGTACTAGCTTGTTCTCCTTGCTTATCTTAAAGAACTTACCCCTTAGTAAAGTAGTCTTAAGGATATAGTTCCTTATAAGGACATTGTTCCTAAGAGAGGTAGAGTAGAAGTCATAAAAGCACTTATAAGGAGAGGTGTTAGAGGCATCCTCTACTATGCTAAACCCCTCTAGGGAGATATGCTTATACTCCTTATAAGGCATCCCTAAGAGTAGCTTCTCCCTTAAGTCTTATAGTAAGCTTAGAATGGCCTCTTTAAACAAGTAGTAGAGGTTGTCTATACTAATAGTAACCTTCTTATAAGAGACTGTCTCCTTAGTAGTTAAGCTAATAATGATGCTTAAGAGGGAAGATAGCTCCTTGTTTACCCTAAAGCAATAGGACCTATTATTAAGGATCTCTCCTAGTAGGGTAAGAGCACTATTATAGAAATAGAAAGACATTATGTCCCTTATTATAGATGTAAGGGAGCTTAAGTCATCTCTGCTTATAACATAGGAAAAGGCATACTTAATAACTATAAGCTATAAGTAGTAGATAAACTTTAAATATAGCTATAAGAAGTCTAAGGAGTCCCTTATGCTAAGGTTGTCCCTTATGCTCTTATAGGCAAAGAACAAATAGATAGAGCTCTTAAATAGGTAGAGGTTTATCTCTTACTTAAACAAGCTAATAAGCAAGCCTAGTAGCTTCTTCTTTATAGAGGTTAAGGTAGCATTATTATCCTTACTTAAGGATGTAACTCTTTATAGTATAGAAGTTAACTCTATAGAACCATTTAACTCTATAGAATAGGTAGAGGATAAAGGGGAGGAGGAGGGTAATAGTAAGGGGAATAAGGAGGTACCTATCTCCTCCTTATCTATATCCTCTACATCCTCCCCTTCCCTATTGTTACTTAGCATCCTAAGGTTAAAGTTCTTAGACTTTAGCTTGTTTAGCTTATAGCTTAAGGACTTCCTTATGCTATGTAAGCTTGTCCTCCCTCCCTTACCCTCTCCTTTACTATCTAGCTTAAGGGTAGTAAGCCCCTCTAGCTCCCCTAAGCACCTCCTAAGGGTAGAGGACAAGGCATATAGCTTTAGCCTTAAGTACATGTCATTCCTATAGCTATAGAGGAGGAAGGCAAGGAAGGAGGCAAAGAAGCTAAAGTAGAGGACCCTTAAATTACCCTCTAGTAGAGGCTTAAAGCCCTTATTTCTAGTAACATTAAGCTAGAAGCTATTAAGGAGGTTAAGGTGCACCCTATTAAGGAGAAGGCTCTTCTCTAGACTTAGATAGAGCATCTCCTTTAAGTAGTCTATAAGTACCCCTATAAGCCCTTTATCCTCCTTCTCCTTAAGTAAGGGTATAACGAGACCCTTTAGCACTAGCCTATCTCTACTTATAATGAACTCTAAGTACCTTATCTTTGTCTAAAATGTAGAGTACTTCTCCTACTTACTAAGGGAGAAGGGGACCTTGCTACTATAGTAGGCATTCTCCTTCCCTACTAGCTCCTCTAGGAACAGGCTACTAGCTAGCTTAAATGGGTTCATAGACTCCCTCTCCTCCCCCTTACCCTCCTTATTACCTTAACCTAGAAGGAGGAGGGAGGTAGATAGGCCTATAGTAAGGGGGGCTTCCCCCCCTACCCCCCTTTGCTCCTCTCTACCCTTCTCCTTATCTCTAGTAACTATACTAAAGAAGAACTTGTTCTGCTCTAAGGCCTGTCCTTATGCTATAGCTTTATAGTAGTAGTTTATGTCCTTATTCCTTAGTAGGGACTTATGCTCCTCCCTTATGTGCCTCTTTATGTAGTATAGAGTAGACCTTATAATGTAGTAGTAGAGTGCTAAAGAGTAGGCATAGAGCTCCTCCTTTATGCTAAGCTCCTTAAAGAGGTATAAGAGGAAGAGGATAGAGAAGAGAAGGATAAGGAAGTAGCTCTCCCTTAGGCTAGAGACTTCTAGCTAACCCTTAATGAACTCTATAACCTTACTAGTAAAGGCCTACTTCTCTTTACCCTTTAGTAAGGAGTAGTGCTTTAACAAGTGCCCCTTTATATTAAGGGGGTTAATTATAAGAGAGTAGGATGAATAGAGGAGAAGCTTAAAATCTAAAAAGTAGGATAAGCAGCCTAGCTCCTTAAACTCCTTAAACCCCTCTTGTCCTTTATACTTCTACATTACCCTAGACTCTATAAACCCTATAAGCCCTACATGGTCTATGAACTCTATAGACTCCCTCTATGCTCTATGTATAGCAAAGAGGGTAGTAGTATCCTCTAGGTCTCTTATGTCTATAAGGTAAGAGAGCCTTATAAGCTCCTTATAGACTCCTATTTATAAGAACTCCTTAAACTCCTTAAATAATGAAAATAGGCCTAGCCCCTTTAACTCTATAAGAATGCCTATGTTAAAATTAGCAAGCCCTCTTACATTACTAGAAGTAAGGGGCTACCCCCTTAGAAAGTTAGCCCTAAAATGAGAAAACAGGTCTACTAGCTACTACTCCTTTATGGCTATAGATATAGACATTATAATGGCAAGCATAAGATAGGATATAGACAATATAGATGGTATAGAAGGTGTTATGCTAGATCTTCCCTCCTTACTAGAGTATAGGGCTAATAAGTAAGGAGGAGCATTACCTATAGGCTTAATGTTCCCTATTAGCTACTCTATGTACTAGTATAGATGACTAAGCCCTTATAGCATGCCTTATAGCCCTATACATTACTACTTTATATAGGAGCTACTTCCTTAACTCATAGCTCTCCCTATAACACCTACATACATACTTATGTAATTATTCTAGATGCTCTAGCTTATGCTCTACATCCTATACTAAGAAACCTCCATTATACCTCTAATGCTTATAGACTTCTAATAAAGAACCATTTCTACTAAGACCACCTAGTTTTGTATAGTAGAACGCCTAACCCTACTAAAACTTTACCTAACTTTAAACGCTTATAACTTCATAACCCCTTGCCTAAATTAATTACCTATTACTTTACATAATACATAAGTCTCCTATATACAACTCCTTCTATACAAAGTATATAGTGTAGGTAATAGATGCCACGTCCTTACTAAGAACCATTTATGGTGATTTTTATATAGCTCTATACATAAACTAGCTTTCTAGCTCTAGGTAAGAACTATACCTAAAGGTCTAACATAATAAGAAGTAGATGCTATATAGGTAGGTAAGTAAGGCAAAGGTAAGATGGTAATGTAGGTACTAAGTAGAGCATGTAGTAGACAAAGGAAAGGAGAGGAGAGAAGGGGGGGAGAGTAAGGGTAGGTAGTAGCTGTTAATAGTAGTAATTATAGTATAGAGGGGGAGTAGAGTAGAGTAGAGTAGGGTTAAGCCTAAGCGCCTAGGGGGGGCCTATAGGGGGGTGTATAGGTAGCATAGCACCCCTAAGGAGTAGGCATGTAAGTGTCATTTCTAAACCCTATTAGGGTAGCAGATGATGATTAGGGTAGGGCAAATAGGCATAGGTAGTAGTACAGCCCCCTATAAGGGGCAATGAGGCACATAGGCTATGTAGTACGCCCTAATGACGCCATTAGTAGGCAAGGGCAAGACCCTCTCTCCTAGAGGGCTATAAAAGGCCCTATTAATAATAAATATATAATGCTTAATTAGTATAACTCTACCTTAAGTTATAACTACCTTAGAACTACCTTTATTATTATTAAATTATTACTTTCTAACTTCTTTTAAGCCTTATAAATAGGGTGTATTATCTGTTTAATTAAGGAGAGATTAGCCTAGAAGGAATGGTTTATAATAATTAAAGCTAGAATATTCTTCTCTTTATTCTTTCTCATTTATACCTAAGGATTCCCTAGCTATGTAAATAGTACTAGTTTATATTATAAAACACTAGAAATAAGCATAAATTAAGTACCCTAATGAGTAATCATAGTAAGAATTAAGGTAGCTAGCTTCTTTTATTTAGAATAGAGTATTATATATTACTTCTTTAACTAGTAGAATGATTAGATAATTATATAGGCTTTTTCTATTACTTTTATAATCTTTAGCTCTTATAATAGATCCTTAATTAACAGTTATAAGCTATAAGATTTACATAGAATAAAGAGAATATAAAAGAGCTCTTTTAAGCTCTTAAGGCTAGTCTAAGTTAATCTCATTATTATATATATGTCTATTAAAAGACTACTAACTTTAGAGAGGTTATATTTTAAAGCCTTCTTTATAAACTAATTAGTAAAATAACTTATATTTAATTTGTTATGTTCTATATCTTTATTTAATAGATATATTAAGCTATATCTAGGAATTATTATAGAGAAATTAATAATGTAATAAGAGGAGATATTTAAGGATTCATTAAGGATAAAATTTAGCTTCTCCTAGCTCTATAATAAGAGCTTAATTTAATCCTTTATATTATTATATTATTACTCTAATAGCTTACTACTAACTTAATCCCTATTTAGAGGGAAATAGAGCTTTTATATAGCTATACTAATAAAAGCCCTTATATAAAGGTCTTTTTACATTTAAAATAGGTATGTACTTATATATATTACCATTATAGCTAGAGAATTAAGCTTATGATGCTAGGCAACTAGAAATGATAAGATAGTAAATATACATTATTACTTTTAAGAGAGATTTAGAGTATTAATAAAGGCTTGTTTCTTAGCCTTATATTCTTTGTAATTCTTAAGGTGTTCTATTACTTAAGTTATATTCTAAGCCTTACTATATTTCATATAATGCTTATAAGTTAAGTAGGTAGATTTTATATTACTAGGGCCTTAAGAGACTAAGAACTTAGTCTCTATTAATGGATTAGAATGAGCTAGTATTATAAAGGTAGAATATTAATAGCTTTAATGCTAACATATTAGAATTAGGGCTATGGAAATGCTATATATTTATTATGTATATAGCTAGTACCTAATGTAGAGGTAGTAGGATTTAGTTTAAACCTAGGAGCTTAAGTAAGGCCTACCTTTAGAGCTACTAATAGGCTTAGGTAGGTAATCATTACCTATGCCTAGTAGCACTAATCATGCTACCTAATGTAGTAGGTTTAGGAGTAGGCTAGGAAGCTAAAGGCTAAGGTAGGTAGTTTATAAAGGCCTATAAATAGGTAGCATAGGCCTAGTAGATAGATAGATAATTAATTTAATTCTTATATACTCTATGATTACTATAATATACTATAGAGCTCCTATTCTAGCTACTAAAGTAATAAGCCTAGCCTAAGCATAGGAAACCCTACCTAAAATCACCTAAATCCTACGTTAAGCATAGGCCTAATCCTAACAATATTACTAAGCCTTAATAGGCACGTGATTCTTGTAATATTACAGTAAGCTTCAGCCCATGTAAGCTTACAAACGGTAAAATACAGTAATCTTCTAATCATTATGGTAATTTTACAACCCTACTCTCCACCCCATGGGAATAATAAAGTGGCGTGCGCGCGGATCGCTTCCTCCAACCTTGAGCGAAGCTCAAGGTTTGGTCACGACGATTATTGGCCCTGTAACCGAAGGGTTTCTCATTGACGGCCCACCTCCCGGGTTGGCTCATGCCGCCATGGTGCTGCCCAATATGCAGCCACAGTCACAGCTGAACTCGCTGTTCAGCTGTCGATTCCTCAGGGTTTCAGGGCTCCCCCCGAGTCCTACATATACTATACGTAGGCGCGTATAATAGTGTAGAAGTTTAATCGTTCAATTAGTTCTATATACTGTGTTTAATGTGAGGCTTCCTGAAACTAATTACACTCGATACACTTTGGGCAAAAATCCCCAATTCTCTCTCGCAAGTGCATCATATAGAGTTAATTGCATGTCGCAAGAAAGTACTTTATCAACATGGATTCAACTCAACCGTTCGTATATAGGCCTCTCTTCAAAAACCTCGCGGACCACTATGTGATTCGGGTAGTGAATATCCTGCCCCTCGAGGCTGGCGAAGACGATTCAAGCCCTATCCGCGGCAACATCGAACACGTCCAGATATGTGACTGCCATCTCGCCGCCGGCGAGGGGCCGGAGTCGTTGGCGTCTCGCTACCCGACTGTTTACTTTAGCAAACATGTGGAGAATCGGCCAGAGGAGGACTATGAGACGCCTCATTCTATACATAGTAAGAAGGCTAAAAAGAAAGACTTCGGCTCGAGTCTACAGCGTGTGACAAAGGGAGTCTCAAAGCTTTTCAAAAAGTCGTCGTCTCCACCTCCGTCCAACAGTCTACCTCCAGAAGCCAAGCGACAATTGCTCGTCCAAGCCATTTCCAACATGGTTGAGTTTCCAGAAGATACTGGAGGCGGATTATCCATGGCCTGGCCCGCGGATGACAGCAGTAGCAGCAGTTTCCGCCAGAAGTTCAAATCCTCCCCAAAAACAGTGCGTCCTCCTGAGAGACCGCATCCGGACTTCCATCGCAAGTTCGACTTTGGAAATTATGTCGCGCTGTCATATACGTGGGAGCCCGAAGCGCCGAAGAAGAGGATCTACCTCCAGAACGGGGCCTTGCTCGAGCCAGAAGTGAACAGCGAGTTTGGTTTCATGGACGTCGGACATAACCTTGACGCAGCGCTTCGCCAACTTCGTACCATTGACCTGTTCAAAACTGGACTTCCAATATGGATTGATGCACTTTGTATCAATCAAAAGGCCGATCCTGAAAAGGGAGACACAGAGAAAGCTGAACAATGGAAAGCAATGAGTGCCATATACAAACATGCCGGCAACATAGTTGTATGGCTTGGTGAAGGGAATGAGACCCTGTACGAGGCAATCGACCACATTCAGGACATATCCAAGATGTATCGAACAGAGTGGCAGGAGGCGTTCGACGAAGCAAATCTGCAATATGCACACCAACATCGAGAGGGGACCGCAATGCATCTCAAGCTGGTATTAGAGATGTGGAGAACAGCAGCGGCCCAGTCTAGAGCTGCTTTCTGGGAGGACAAGGAGAATGAACTGGTCTTTGAGTTCTTCAGTCTTCCGTACTGGCGGCGCCTGTGGGTCATTCAGGAGATGGCGATGGGAACCGCTGATATGACTTTTATAATCGGGAACCGGGTAACTGAATGGCGGTATATAAGAGATGCCGCATTCTTGTATTCAGCGATTAGTGATATTTTCGTGGAGTCCTTATCGCGCGCGATAATTCCGACACCAATAGCATCTCACGAACAGAGGCTGAAAGAAAGAAAGAGGCAGGTATTGAAGATCGGAGCAACTATCAATCATGTGGCAGAGATCGCCCAATTGGAGATTCAGGGGCATAGGAAAGTCCTCAGGTCAATCATGGCTCCTTCTAATGGCTATCTCAACAAGTTGAATAGCGGCCCAACAGCAGGGCCCATGCGAGGCTCAGTTATCTGGCAGGCCCTGCGTCTTATATCTCGAGCCGGTTGTTTCGATCCCCGAGATAAAGTTTTCGGCATAGTAGCTTTACCCGGCTTACCGGATTTTGGTATAACCTGGGATTCCACGAAATCGACCGTAGAAGTGTACACCGAGTTCGCCAAGGCTTGCATCGATCGCTCCTATCGCAATCCACTAGAAGTTTTGTGTTTAGTAGATGGAGCGACATTTTATCTCGAAGACACAAAGGGGCATCCTCAGAAACTTCCATCATGGGTCCCCAACCTAGCGTCAAAAAGACAGACAGGCATCATCGAGGGAACCTTCCGAGCGGGCGATAAGTGGACACCATATCAAATCATGGGATTTGAAGACCTCGATTCGGCACCATCGATCAAGTTCGACGCTCGAGGCAATCTGCAGTGCCACGGCTTCATCATTGACGTCGTTGACGGTCTAGGTCCCATCTCCAGCTCAGATCCAGACGTGAGAAATCCTGGCTTTTCACCAGGAATGACACAGCCCTCTATCAGCAGTCCATGGCCTATAGAAGACGAAACTCCCTCGACGTCGCTCTGGCGCACATTCGTAGCCGGAACAGACGGCAACGGTCGCAGGGCCCCGAAGGAATACTCCGCGCTTCTCGACGCCTTCGTCGATGGCTTCAACTACTCCAAGACCGACTATGACCTCTCGCCCTACGAATTTGTGATTGACAACGCCGAACTCATGATTAATGGCCTTCCATTATCCTCTTGGCTACCACGCTGGAACCTCATCAATAGCATCATGTCCATGTCAGAACATAGATTGGATGGCATGCCGGTTTTCCAAGCGTGGGCAGATCGTCGCGGCACTATTAGCGCTGCGGTACAGACCATGGCCGTAAGGACCAAGAGGAGGCGGTTGATGCTCACTGAGAAAGGCTATCTGGGCCTAGTACCCAATAGCGTCATGCCAGGAGACGTAGTAATCATTATCAAAGGGCATGGTCGGCCGCTCATTGCCAGCACAAAACCAGCTTCTTATGTCCCCCAGGGCACTTATATAATCAAAGGCGAGGCCTATATTGATGGAATGATGTCTGGCGAGATGATGGGAGATGAGCATGAGAAGACGTGGGAGGACCTCACGTTCATCTAAGATGAGTTGAGTTAGCGTAAGGCTCTTTCTATTCGAAATCATGAGGGAAAGATTTTGGTTTAAAGCTAATAGTGGAGTATGGGCATGGTAAATGAAATACATGAATAAATGAAATAAGTAATGCTATTATAGTTTTACTTCTAGAGATACGATAATCTTTAATGGGGCTCATAACCTTCCATTACCGCGCTCATTGGCGAACGCTCATTGGCGAAAGTAAAACGCGCCGAGCCAGCCGGCGCGAGATCAGGTCAAATTTCCAAAGAGAAACAGGCATGGACAGGGGTGAGCAGCAACTGCCGACTCCACCAAGAGTACTCACAGAAGCATAATATCAACTGGGAACAAAGAGCATACAGCAGTGCAGCCGCGTTGTAGCAGCCAAGGAGTGGGAAGCGATACAGATGAGATCTGTGAGGTTGAAGCGTTGCTTGCCAAGTCGACAGTACGTAATGTGGTTTGGTACCTCGTGAAATGGGAAGGCTTTGGTGATGATAAAAATACGTGGCAGGAACAGGACGCCATCAGTTCGGATCTCGTTGACGATTTTGAGGCGAGCTATCAAGGGAACTTTAGTGTGGAATTACTCGAGAAGCGAGAACGGAGAGGGAAAATTGAATATCTTGTTAAATGGAAGGGTCGTCCAACGGATGAGAATTCCTGGGAGAAGGAAGATACAATACACTCTGAACGAATTAAAGAGTTTGAGGCAAGGTGATGGGCTTATCCAATATACAGCGCAAGAAGATAATTTGCTGATGCGCCTCAAGAAGAAGGGCCTGCCATGGAAAGAGATACATAGGGCTTTCATCCGTGCTTTCCCGAACAGGAGCATCGGATCGCTTCAAGTACGCTATTGCAACGAGTTGAAGGACAGAGACTCTGAATCTGATGACGAATAGTATTAACTGTACGGGCGTTATTCTTCCATTAATTCCCTTGTGCTACGTAAATACTTTCCCTTCACGGTGTAAACCTTCCTGAGAAATTCTCCCATCTTTCGTAAGCCTCTCCAGCACTCCAGCATGGCAGGGTTACGTTAGAGTTCTTGTCCGTTCTCGTAAAAGGTGCCAGATACTCAACTGCCCAGATTTTTTAAAGCGAGACCATGTTACCGTCAATCTACTACCCTGTTGTGGACTCCCCATCTTCTCACAAAGAGCAAACGCTGGCTTGATTAGACTGGTTGTGCCAGGTATCAAAGTCAACCCTGTGAATGCATTCACTGATGTAACTCCACAACCCTACCCCTTTTTTGGGGCTTTTCTGCTCTCCAGAGTGTTCTGGTGGATCCTCAGTACCTTCAGGGATGCTGGCGAGTCCCCTCGCTATAATTCTCTCAATGTCAATTTGCGTGTCTTGTCTCCGATCCCTCTCTGGCACCTGGAATGAGTCATCCGCCTCTTGTGTATCATTTCCATCGCCATTCAGCTGTTCCAGCCTGTCCCGTTCAGACCGTTCTTGGTGAAGTCTCTCCTCTTCTAGTGTGTTATGTCTGAGCCGCTCGTCATCTATCTCGAGATCAACCTCTGATACTTGCGTTTCGAGGAATGGAGAAGATGCGGCCCGTTCCGCACCAGCATCGGGCGGTGGTGCAGGGCTAGAACGGCGGTTTGTGCTTATCTTCGGCAGCCTACCAAAGAATGCAAAGTATACTGACCTGCGCACAAAAAACGAAGTGATGCTCTCGCCTTGCTCTTCTTGGTCTGCGTGGAGATTGTTGATGTACAGAAAGCTTCTATCTCTCGCATGAGCCTCCTCGTCTGGAAAACCACATCGGGGCCCTGACGTGTCTAGACCGTCGCTAACGAGAGCGGGACACGACTGATCGGTATTCCGAGGTCTGGCGGCTGCAAATAATCCTAAGATCTTTTCGATATAAGACTCAATGTCTCCACTGCCGTAATCATAGCAATCCTGATTTCGCGCTCTTAGTAATGCATCACGTGCAATCTCTCTGTCCGACGATGTTGTAATAGAAGCATTGACAGGGCAACGGATCGGACAGGGCAACGGATTGGGTCACAATTACATAAGCCTCAAAACCTCGCCACAAGGCCTTTTTTGAAGCTTCTGCGTAGTATATATTATATTAGATTCCTATGTAGTATTAGATAACTCGAAAATGAACATGTTATTGCCTCATAGTGTTACGAACACGGGCCAACCTGCAGGCGGCTGTTGCCTGGTTGGTCAGGCCGGACGTTACCTATCGTTAGCTGCGGTTAGCTAACCAGTGATCACGTGATGGACCATGCTGGACCCCCGTGGTCCAGCATGAGCCAGGCAGCGTGAGCCAGGACGGCGAGGGACCACGGTGGTCCACGACGGTCCTGAGCATGACACTCCTTATATAAGTAGATAGCTTTCATAGTATAGGAGCTTCGTGCTCAACTCAAATAGTATTCTATTACCTACATTCTAGTCTACAGTAACGTGCTATAACTTGAGAACGAAGCCTTTGTGTCTGATCCCCTGCCTCACCAACCAACCTAACGCAAGCCAAGCCTTCACGAGTCCAACACCAGGACCTGGCGTTACACTTTGAGCACCACTCTACGAGACACCGGCTCATACACAAAGCAACATGTCAGTCAGCGGCAAGGGAAAAAAGAATGATACGTCTGAGGGGGCGGAGGTCGTTGCGACCCCCGTACCCACGGCACCACCCACTTCGGACAAACTTAAGATCGCCTTCCTAGACACCTTTACTGGGGATCGCAAGAAGCTCAAGAGCTTCCTCATCCAGACGGAGTTGTAGATGGCTTTTAACGCCAAACACTTCACCTTTGAGGTTCACTAGGTCCTGTGGGCAGTGGCCCTCCTAAGAGGCCCTGCCTTGGACTAGATCTCGACCTACCTAACTGACTACATGAGCCACCGCGCAGCTGACGGAAGAGTCACCACGACCGCCAACCAAGGAACGAAGGACATATTCATATCCTAGACGGGTTTCGTCAAACAGCTCCGATCGAACTTCGGAGATGTTGACGCGCGGAGGAATGCCGTACGAGCCCTGCAGGCTCTTAAGCAAAAAGGGTTGGCAGTCGCATATACTGCTGAATTTCAGCAACATGCCCCTCTCACCAGTTGGGGAGATGAGGCCATATGCGACTAGTACTACACAGGACTGAAGGACCATGTGAAGGATGAAATCTCTCGATCCGACAAACCAGACGACCTCAAGGAAATGATCGAATTAGCTCAGAAAATCGATAATCGTTACTACGAACGCCAGCTCGAGAAGAAAGGAGGATCCTCTAGCCACCAATGGACCCAGAAGAAGAGATATCAACAGAAGAGTCACTAGCCCCAGCCAATGGAGCTTGATGCCACGTTCAAACCTAGCGGAAGACCCCGTAACCCCAACAAGGAGCGACAGTTCAAGGAACGGCTCTACTTCAATTACAACAAGCCTGGCCACCTAGCCCGAGATTACAAGCAGCCAAAGAAGGGGAACAATGGAAGGAAGTTTGGCAGACAACTCAACGCCACCTAGCAAGGTCGAGGCGGCTATAACGCCAAAGGGGGACAACTAAACGCCACGTTTACAAACAAACCCGATTAGGGAATAAATGGCGACAGCACCCTAGAGGAAGAAAGCTCGAGCGAGGAAGAATATGAACCCCTCGAGAGAGAACTCACCAAGTCCTAGAGAGCTAGGCTTAAGGACATCTAAGAACAAGGTAGCAAGACCCTGTTTAAGGACCAACTTAACGGCGTGGTGGAGACACCTAGGGAAAACATGCTCCAAGCGAACGGACGCAGCATCCCTGTGCCTAAGGCGCCAGAACGCTAGCTAGGCACCAAACAAGACTAGGAGGTAGCGATCTGCACAATGAGGTGCTAGCTAGGATACCCACACTAGCAAGAACCACGAGGATCCAACCACACGGAGCAGGAAGCTACCGTGTGGCTGAAATACAAGCTCGCGGAGTACGACGCATTAGATGCGCAAGAAGAACAGCAACAACAAGACTTCGAAAACCGCTAGAAACTAGAAGAAGCAGAAGAAACCTAAGGGCCTAGGCCCTAGGAACTACGAGCGGACTAAGCTGCCATGGACTACGAACCTACAGACAGGGACGTAGAAAGACTTAGCAAAATCATGGCAGGAACAGGGTTCATAAGTGAGGAAAGAGGAAAGGGATTAGAACAACGCAACGTGGCAGAGATTAATCACCCCTAGCACTAATACATAGAGTAGGAGAAGTGCTACAGCGGATTGTGCCGCGTTTACTACCCCCCATAAGGACAAGAACTAACGCTTTCCCTAGAAACAGATACTAGTATATTACAGCTAGCAGGAGATGAAGGAAATCACCTAGAGATGACGATCTACTAGACAACTTGATCTTGAGGCGGAACCATTTACTAGAGAGACGCCAATGTCCCCTCTAGGACTGCTAAGTGAGGCAGACGAATACTACGCCTCTAACAAGTTAAAAAACTAGGAGTCCTTAATAGTAGGCCACTAGCGAGCAACAGGAAAAGGCCTAGCAAGAAGCAGCTATGCGCCATGATGGGCAGCATGTAGCTGTATGTAGTTATGAAAATATAGAAACGACATCTCTAAGCAATAATTAACTTAGGAGCAACGGGCAACTTTATGACTAAGAAAGTAGCAGACACATAGGGTTTTAAGACGCAGTTAAAAGCCCATCCTTACCTACTAATGGTTGTAGATGGAGAGCCCATCTCAACTAACGAAGGAATGGTGACCTATAAGACGGTCCCATTAGAAATGGTCATGCTACGTGGACACAAGGAAACGATTTAGTTTAACATTATACACATGGACAACCATGCGTGTATCCTTAGTATGCCATGGCTTAAGAAACACAACCCCTAGATTAACTAGTAGAAAGAGAAGGTTGTAATAAGTTAGTACACGTGTAAGCAGTGAACGGACATAGCGCAAGATTAGGAGAAACCCTCCTAAGGCTAGAGAGAGTTATGTGCAACCTCTAAGACGCCTAATGACCTAGCCTAGGCATCCTCACTAACGAGCATACTAGTGGAATATAAGGAATACAAACAACTATTCTAGGAAGGCCCTAAGAGTGAGGCGCTTCCTAAGCACCAACCATGGGATCATAAGATACCCCTAGAAGAAGGAAAGAGTCTACTGTTTAGACTAATATACTAGATGTTAGCAGACGAACTAAAACTGCTAAAGGAATACATTAACGAGAGCCTTAAGAAAGGGTTCATTTAACCATCTAAGTCGCCTATAGGAAGCCTAATGCTATGGGTCCTAAAGAAGGATGGGTTAAAACGACCATGTGTAGACTATTAAGCGTTAAACAACATTACCATTAAGGACAGGTATGCCCTACTACTAATTAACGAACTACATGATAGGTTCTAAGGAGCAAAGATCTTCATGAAGATGGATCTATAGGGGGCTTACAACCTAATACAAATCAAGGCTAGGGAAGAGTGGAAAACAGCATTCTGTACCTACTATGGCCTCTTTTAGTATCAAGTCATGCCCTTTAGGCTAACGAATGCACCTGCATTCATATAGAGACTCATGAACGATGCCTTGTATGAATACCTAGACATATTTGTCATTGTCTACTTAGACGATGTCCTAGTATACTTAACGAGCACAGAAGAACATGTTAAGCATATCTGCCTTGTCCTAGAAAAGCTAAAGGAATATAGCTTACTATTAAAGCTAGAGAAATGTGAGTTCTACAAGAGCTAAGTCAAATTCTTAGGCTACATCATTAGAACACACAGCATTAAAATGGACTAAGTAAAGGTCATGGTAGTGTTAGAATGGCCTACACCGTCTATAGTCAAGGAAGTACAGGCCTTCCTAGGCTTTGCTAACTTCTATTGACGATTCATCATAGGATACTCTAAAGTGGCCTAACCACTCACAGAGCTTACGAGAAAGGATCTTGCATTTAAATGGACAGACAAGGTAGAGGTTGCCTTCTAGGAACTTAAGACAAGGTTTACTAAAGCACCCATCCTTGCCACATTCAACCCTATGAAGAAGATCATCCTTAAAACGGACTCTTTAGACTTTGTAATTAGAGCATGTCTAAATTAGCTAGACAAGAACGGCAAGTTTAAACCCATTACGTACTACTTAAGAAAACTGTCACCTATGGAACTTAACTATAACATCCATGACAAGGAGCTACTAGCTATTGTTGTTGCCTTTAAGTAGTAGTGAGTATATCTTAAGGGGTCCACCTACCTAGTGTAGGTATGAATGGATCACAAGAACCTTATATACTTCACTACAACTAAAGTATTAAACTACAGACAAGTCTACTAGGCAGAAACTCTTGTAGCCTACAACTTCACAATAGCATATTAAAAAGGCTCTAAGAATGCAAGAGCAGACGCTCTTAGCAGACGCACTAACTACGTTAGACCAAAAGAAGAAAGGCTAAGGGCCATCCTTAAGAAAACTAACGAAGGGATGTAGTATAATGAACTGCTTGTGACAATTGCTATCATTAAAGATACGGAACTAGAAACGAGACTTAAGAATGCTTACGTAACAGATAAATGCACAAAGTGAATCCTTGCTAAAGTTGAAGGCAGCTTTGCCATTAACGAGCAAGGCTTGATCTGATTTAAAGGACTAGTGTATGTCCTAAATCAAATAAGAAGACTACTAGTGTAAGAACAACACTTGCTCCTAGCACATGGTCATTAGGGAATAGCATGAACCTTTAACTAAATTAGCTAACACTACTACTTTCTAGGCATGCAAAAGCAAGTAGAAACAGTGGTGTAGGAGTGTAACATCTATAGCAAATCAAAATCCAACAGGCACTTGCCTTATAGACAGCTAAAGTCCCTCCTAGTACTAAAAGGAGCGTGGAAGTTAATAGCTTTAGACTTCATAGTCAAGCTACCACTCTCTAAAGATCCGTTAACAGGAGTACAATACGACTCCATCCTCGTTATTATAGAAAGACTCACGAAATATAGCTATTTTGTGCCATACTTAGAAGCTAGTGACGCTAAGGCGCTTACATATACCTTCCTTTAAGTCATTATAGTAAATCATGGACTACTAGAGGAAATCATCTTAGACAGAGACAAGCTCTTCACCTTGAAATTCTAGAGAACACTCATGGCACTCCTAGGCGCGAATCACAAGCTATCTACAGCTTTCTACCCCTAGATGGATGGAGCGACTAAAAGACTAAACCAAACCCTTAAGTAGTACCTACAAAGCTATGTTAATCATTAGCAGGACAATTAGGTACAGATCTTACTAGTCGTGCAATTCGCATATAACAGTGCCATGTTAGAAACAACAAAAACATTGCCATTCTTCACAAACTACAGTTACTAGCTAGAGGCGTATAGACAGCCACAACAGGACGAAGTTAGGGCTAAGCAAGCCATGATTATAGTAGAACAAATCAAAGGGTTTCACGAACAACTAGCTATGGATATCTAATTCCTAAACGAACGATCTATAGTCTATGCTAATAGGAAGCGTAGTATGGAACCTACCTTTAAGGAGGGGGATAAAGTATACCTACTCTAGAAACACATTAAAACAACACAGCTAAGCACAAAGCTGGATTTTAAGAAGTTGGGACCTTTTAAGATACTTAAGAAAGTAAGCTTAGTGAACTATAGACTATAACTACCTAAGGAATCTAGGCTACACCCTATCTTCCACGTCTTGCTGTTAGAACTAGCAAAGGGGGACGCCCTCCTTGTAACAAACACCAAAATCCAACTATAGCACGAACTAGGGGTGTATTAGGTTGAGAGAATCCTAGATCAAAGGTTAGTTAGCTAACAACAACAATTCCTCATTAAGTAGGAGGGATACGAACTAACGGATAACTCCTAGGAACTAATTAGCAACATTAGCCATGAGTTGATTTAGGAGTGGAAACGCTAACACCCCCTAGGGACGAGATAGACTAGTTGGGGATGCTAACAAGACTAGCCTAGAAAGATTTAGGGAGCCCTTTAAAAGCCTCTAGATTAATAAGAGGGGACTCTAGGAAAGCAGAAGCTTTAGACAAGGCAGTAGCATGGGCCTCCTAACGAGCCACCTCCTCCTTTTCTTCCTTTTCCTTTACATCAAGCTCCTCTAGAGTTAATACGCCTAACTTAATCATCCTCTGCTCCTTGTCATTAAGCAGGCACTACTACTTCCTTAGACAGATGATTTTCATCATTGCTTCTTCTTCTTCGTCATGTAGCTTCCTATGTTGACGATCTAGTGAAGCCTAACTGTTCATTAAAGGAAGCTTCTTAGTGAAATCACAATTAGGTTTGTAATAACGCACACACTTAGAACAATAGGTGGATTTTAGACTAGATGTAACGCACTGCTTCCTAGTCTAAACACAGAATCCACAAGGAGACATTTCTTTACTAGATCTGTTAATACAGAGGGCAAGGGCAATTTCTTCTAGTCTTTTCTTTGCACTGTTTGTGGTCATGATGGGAAGGAAGGAGGGCCTTAGTTATGACATGACGTTTCCATGCCCTGCTATAAGCATTAGGACGATGCTAGGACAGGGAGGGACTAGTGTTACGAACACAGGCTAACCTATAGGCAGCTGTTGCCTAGTTGGTTAGGCTAGACGTTACCTATCGTTAGCTGTAGTTAGCTAACTAGTGATCACGTAATGGACCATGCTAGACCCCTGTGGTCTAGCATGAGCTAGGTAGCATGAGCTAGGATGGCAAGGGACCATGGTGGTCCACGACAGTCCTAAGCATGACACTCCTTATATAAGTAGATAGCTTTCATAGTATAGGAGCTTCGTGCTCAACTTAAATAGTATTCTATTACCTACATTCTAGTCTATAGTAACATGCTATAACTTGAGAACGAAGCCTTTGTGTCTAATCCCCTACCTTACTAACTAACCTAACGTAAGCTAAGCCTTCACGAGTCTAACACTAGGACCTAGCGTTATACATAGTGCCTCCCATTTCGTCTTTCTTAAAACTAATCTACCACTTCAAGTTTGAAGTGGTACTAGTGCTACTACTAGTGCTAACACTAGTACTATGACTAGCACTACTACTACCTTCTTTCTTGAAGGTAACTTCATAAGTGGCTTTATAGGTGATACTATAAGGTTGATTGTAGTTAAAGGAATGATGTTATCACTAAATATCTTAGGACTAAGCTTAAGATATGGCGCTATAGTAGTCCTAAAAGCTTATGCATTACCATGCTTTAAGAGCTTCACTAACAAAGATTTTTTAGCTAGTGCTATAAATAGATTAGGACTAAGTCTCATAAGTGCATCCTAAGCTACTTTTAGGCTCTTTTCACCTACTTTTGCCTCCTACTCTTTAATTACATCTAGATTCATAACACAGCCATAACCATAGTGCTCATTAGACTAGTTTAACCATGATTTCTTATGCTTTAAAGCTATAAGAAGCTTAGAATTTATAACAGACTACGTTATAGCATTAGCCATAGCCTTTAAAGCTACCTTACTAAGCTTCTAGATCTATAAAGTAATTACTAGATGAAATTCACCTTTAAGCACTTGCTATATAAGCTCTCCTACTTTAGCAACATTTGCTAGGGTAAGAATAGCTTAAAAACATTCTCTATTTTTAGCTATATATGTTAATTTTGGTGTCTATAGCTAAGGGTTAGAGATGGAGTTTAGATTTACCCTTTTAGAAAGCTATTCTATAACAGTATTAGGGTTCTAAGGGTTTAAGCCTATTACTTTCCATGCTTTCTAAATATTTGCTACTATAATAGCATGAAGCTAAGCCTCCTAATAAATATCTAAGAAATCCACCTTGTTAATAGAGTAGACAAATCCATACTAAGTCTTTACTTAAACCCCTTTTCTATATGCTATAGCTAATGGAAGGAAGACGCTAACATTAAGGGGCTAGAGAAGGTGTATAGCATAGGGTAGAAGGCAAAGAAGAATAATGTTTAAAGCTATATAGAACTAAATAGCTTGTGTTATAATATGTAAAGCATGGCTGTTAAATATCAAGAGTTGATATTTTAAACTCTTATAAAGTAAGTAGGTTTGTAGCTTAAAGCACTACTTTAACTACTATAAACTAAGCTCATTATCTATCTAGCCATTTTCTAACAAGGTAATGAAGCCATCTAGATTACTACCCTTCTTAAGAGAGTTATACTAGGCTTTTTAATGTTATTTTCCTTTAAATATAATCTAAGGAGGCAATAGACGACCTAATGTTAATATATACTTAATTAAGGACACCCATTCTTAATTTCTACATTAGGTCATGTAGTGTTGTCTCTTGTCCCTTAAGATAATGACCTTAACCTTCCTAATATTACCTATTATAACGCCTTTTTTGTCCATGTTATATATGTTGTTAAGGTAGATGTTGTATTTTAATATAGTAGACTTAAAAAGCTCAAACCATGCCATTAATATACTTAGGTGTTAAGTAAGAGCATGCTCTTTATCTAGCCTAGACATAAACTTTAACTTTAACATTAGGTATTACTATAGAAAATTGTCTATCTAGTGTAGTCTAAGATCTTTAGTATTGCTTTTTGCCCTTAAAAACTCTACTGTCATACTATAGAGCTAGTTAATTCGTAGAGGCTAGCCCTAACTAGCTAACTATAGGATCTAGTCTCTTAAAGCTTCTTCTTCTCCTACTAACAGTTGTTACATAGCCTAGCTAGCTTTAACCTTTAGAATAGTGCCATTGATTTAGCAATGTAGCGTTAAATAGGTAACACTATACGTTTAAGCTGCCTTTTTAATAGATAGGTCTCCATTTGCTATAGTCTAAGCTTAGTAGGCTAGAGCGATTCTCTAGGCTTTTGTAATTTCTAGGACGTTAACTTTGCCATTGGTTTTAGCGTTAGAGGTACTTGTAGAAACGTCTAACATATTTAGTTAGATAATGAATGTATGATATGGAATGGATACTTAATTGTTAGTCAAATGGTTGAATTGTGGTGTTGTAATCTAAAAGGGGGTGGCATTCCCAAATTAGCTCCGATCCGTTACTAGGTCCGATCCGTTGCCCTGTCATATCTTCTATGTCACATGATCTCACATGATCTCAGCACCACTTCCCTGCAATTTCAGGCAGGAATAGATAGATAGGAATACACACGCATATTACTCAATAGACGACCGTAGCATTAACGCCGTTATCTCATCGCTTTTAAACCGTAGCGTGTCAGCAAGAACTGCAAAGTCAGACAGTTAAGCTTCATTGGCATTTAGAGTCCTGGCTTTCGCTAGTAGCTTCTTCTTCTTTGTCTTCACCTCCCGAGGGGCAGGCAAATCAGGATAGTCCCGCATAGTGTACAACCATAACTGCGGATACGTAAAGTGCCAATTCTTCGACCTCTTCCCCAACTGTGTGGAATATGAGGAGTGAGTATCCTAGATGACGAGTTGGTTCGTTCCAAAAAAAAATACTGTTCAAGGCGCTGCGCATCGTGTGTTTTGGAGACGGCATAACCAAGTGCCTCATGCTGCCTGCGCATGCTTCTAGATACTTGAGGTCCTCGAAGAAGGTGTAGAGGGATGGTATCAGGCCGCTGATAGTACGTAAACCACTCCAGATGGTCTCACGGGCCTCCAGGTTGAAGCCGGAAAATATCTGCCCGCTCAGCAATTGGCCATGTAGCGCCTGGGCGTCGCGCTTTGACGATTTGGGGGCCATGAGCTCCACAGCCTTTACCGTGGCTTGGTCTACTATCAGCAGGATCCGTGATGGGAGGAGTATCATGGCCAAATCAGCAGATCATTCGCTAAGAAATATACTAGGTAAATCCAACCAGCCGCAGCGTGCTGACATGGCTGCCTATTTTAGTACTTAGTGTGATGGCCTATTGGGCATCAATACATCTTTCTCGAATTAAATAGCTATCAAACCTCCACGACGCTCCGACGTTTTAGCGGATCGGAGTAGTGTTTGCCATCGGCTAGAGAATGAAACGAGGTGCACAGTTAATGATTGTCGAAGTGAACATCGCTGAGCTATATCATTTGCCCGAATTACTCCCCTTTAATAAGGCGGGATGGATTTCGACTTCTAACCTGGTGTTGTACTAGGGGCAATAGTAAGGCTGAGTTTCATTTCTTTACCCAAAGTCAACGGTTGAGGTGGCTGTGTTTTTGTTGCTGTGCCTCACCAGGCTGGATTAAATCAGCGACCAGCCTTGCTAGCCCTTCTTCTTGATCTGCTGTCGCACAAATTATAAGACTCTGGGTTGCTGCACTCTAGAAGTTACGCTCAAAACCCTACAAATGATTTAGAAACACTAATATTGAACGGAACATATGAAGGATAAGTCCACATAGTTGTGCAGAAACGACTTTAAGCTTTCAGTACCAAAGCTCTATTAGTTTCAAAGACACCTACCGGAATGGATCCACTCTCCATTACAACGCTCTTCAGTTTCGCAAAAGAAACATCCAAAGCCTTGCGAACTATAAAAAACGCCCCAGACGATATTCTTGAGCTTTTTAATGAGGTATCGAGAAGCTTTACAGTCGCTTAAAGCACAATTGTGTGTCTAACAGTCTTCATAGGTCAATGTACTTCAGAACTTATTGTCTCTAGCTCAAAAAGCCACTGGAAATGCCTCTCAATCGATACTTCATTCTGAGGATCAAGAGTTCATTAAGCGACTTATAGAAAGCGCGAGAGAGCCGTTGAACCAGCTGAACGATTTGATCGAAACATGTCGCCGCAATACAGATGTGGGAGTGGCCGAACGCGGAGAAAGCTTACGCATATCCCTTACTTGGTTCAAGAAGCAGAATTCTGTTCCAAATATTAAGGGGAGGTTTGTCAGCGCGCATCATAACATAAACACAGCTTTAATTGCTCTGGGAAACATCTACCAGTAAGTACCTTAAACTTGCTGAACAAGTCATAAAACTAATAAGGGGGCATAGACAAGGAAACAACAGATTGATCCTTAATATTCATGACTTGGTTCTAAATCAAACTAAGGAAAACGAGGCACATAGGAGTAATAAAGTCGATAAACTGGAACTATGCCGCCAAATTAGCCGTGCACTATTTGAGCAGATGAATGAGTCTATATCTCAATCTGACTCTGGTATTGTTTTGCGCTCAACTCCATCCTCTCTTCAGTCTCGATTTGGAGAGCTGTCGGAAAAAGAAGGACGGGCATCTGGCGATGATGAAAGTAACCAAAACTCCCTTCAAACATCCGCGTATATTCGTGCGTCAGTAAGCAAAGGGCCTTGTCATTGGAACTGTCCCTGTCAATGCCATCCCCGTAAAGGGTTGGAGAGCCCGCGATGGTTGACAGAAGTCCTAGGCACTCTTTTCTACAGCCACACTGGGACAACGTTACTACGTCTCCGCCCCTGCAACTACCCAGGATGCACACAGAGAGAAAATGCATCGTGCCAGCTTACATATCATTTTCCCCGCTGGATGGTGAAGAGAGCCTTCATGTTCACAGCTTCATATAGAGACTTAGGTGGAATATCAGCATCTTGGTCAATTGGCTTACCACGCACCATCTCAGCATCTCATAAAGCGTGGCAATGTATTGAGCGATATGAGTCCGACGAGTTTCTCCGGTTATTGAGGGGAAGATTTATTTCCAGCAATGATATGGCTGACGACGACGGGACTCCTTTGCTAGTCGTAAGCCACAAAAAGCCGCAGCGAGAAGTGAGTACTTGCTAATATGATTTGGTAGTATGCTTTGAAATACCGAAGTCACCATATAGTCGGATTGCTATTAGAATATGGCGGAAATCCACACTTGGTTGACCCCCGAGGAATGTAAGTCTGGTCATTGTCACAAATATAATCCAACCTCAATCTCATGGATGATAGTTCGGCCTGTGCCTATGCGCAATCAAGTTTACTTATCGATCGACAAAGCCAGAGACCGCCGTGGTTAGAGAAAATGGATCTCAACAGTGATGGACCTAACGTTACTAATGATCTCTGTTTTACACCACTGCACCACATAGTTATTGGCTTAGAAAAAGCTGATCTACGGCAACAATTGAGATTAAACAAGGCCGACATTAACAGCTCTGACACCTTCGGTCGTTCATTAGTTCACTGGGCGGTGATTACGGGTAACAGCAACGCCGTTGAAACGCTTTTAGACCATGGGGCCTCCGCAAACTCTCCAGATCGAGAACAAATGACGCCTCTTCATGACATATTTCTTGCTCCATCTTCATCTCAGCTTCAGTGCGCTCAACTTTTACTTAATGCAGGAGCTGAAATTAATGCCCTTGATACCTGGGGAAGAACCCCATTTCGAATTGCGGTGGGGTATGCTACTATAAATCAGGACTTGCTTCTCATGCTCATCAACGAGGGGGCTGATATTAATCAGAGGGACATATACTCTCAGAGCCCCTTGCTTAAATCTATCCAAGGAAGCAATGATACAACGCAACTGCTTCTGAATCATAGTGCAGACACAGAAGCACGAGACGCTTATGGAAACACCCCTATCTTAGAGGCCATCTACCGCAGCCAACCGAAAAAATTACAGATGCTCCTTCGGCATGGGGCAAAGACGAACGAGTATTTCGAGTTAAAACCTGGTCGACGTGCGCGAGGCGGGCCGACTCACGTGTTAGACTTTGTCGTCTGGTATGGAAGTGTCGAAATAATGCAGGTTATCGAGGAGTCAGCAAACAGCGACTTTTATTTGTCTCATCCTGTGGACGCCTTTGGACTATATCGAGACTTCCGGCTGGCCAACGAACGGAAAGCTGGAAGCGAAGAGAGCGAGGCTTTTGTTCGCATACTATCTAGGGCAGAGCATTCCTATGAAGTTGTCCGTGTACATTCAGATATCTCAGCAGCTGAAAGCGAGGAGGACGATAGTAGCTCCGGTGATGAGGTTTATGAGGACGCTCATGATTACATCGACGGATAGTGCTCTAGCGTGGGGTTATCATTGACACCGGAGCAAAACTAATACTGGGATATAGTTGGTGCTTGGTCTAGAGCACCTTGCAAAGGGGTTATTGAGGCGTTCAGCAGGGCAATCGACTCGACGAGAGAGGAGGACAGTCGTATGCATAGGCTGGCGTATGACCAACACCATATATCATGTTATACCAACTCTATCCTATCTATAGATACTCGAGGCATACTACAATAGTGTTTTGTCACGATATGGAGGCTATGAAAACTTTAAGAAGTGACTGTGGCTACACGTTTAGTGCGGGGGGCGCGGTTTCCTGATGCTCACTTGCCGTAACCCTGGTCCTGTGTGACAACCACAATTCCAATAGACACCGTCTTTTTCTTAGCAATGTTCCACAGCCTCGTTCTTGCTTCTGGCCTTAAGCACAGCCCCCATAAGCACCAACTCCCACTCCTACATGTAATCCACCACAGCCTCGTCTCTGTGTAATGTTCAGCTACAACTCCAATAGGCGCCTTTTTTTTTCCTTCTTTTTCTTTGCAATTTCCCACAGTCTTGTTTTTGTTTTTGGGGCTTAAGCACACACTCTATAGGTTCCTAGTCCTTGCAATTTCCTGTGGCCTTGTCCTTGATTGTGAGCTTTAGCCATATCCCCGGCCTATATGCACTGTTGCTTCCACAGAAATTTCCCGCAGCCTTCCTTGTCTTTGGCTCTAAAGGTTGGCGAGAACAACATATGATAGGCTAGATTGGTCTGTTAGGCATCCATGTGACTCAACTCTAAACATAGACTGTGTTGGGCATTGCTGGTGGTGCAGGACATTAGTAGTGTTGTTGGACATTAGTGGTGTTGGACATTAGTGGTGATGGACATTAGCGATGTTGGAGATAAGCGCTAGCCTTTCAAACATCCTTCTGCCTTCAGCAAAGTTTTCTTTCGTGAATCTTCTCAACTAATGTAATACAGGCGGACCAACCTAAAAAGAGGGGTTAGAGGTTTGAAATGGAGCTCGACGGCAACCGCCCAACGGACGCAGAGGCGTGGACTTATCTGGTCAAAAATGGCAACGACATCACAAATGAAACACATAAACTACCTAGGAACTTGCAATATGCCATCATTGAAGTCCTAAAGCAAAAATGGGACAAAGAAGTTGGTGCTAGAATCAACATCCATGATTTTGGCGTGATATGGTCAGATAAACATTACAAGGAGTTGGCAACGAAGCTATGGAACGGGCCAGCGGCCGAGACTTTTCGTATCGAGACACTACATTTGCTGAAGACATATAGACTGGAAGGAGTAGGTTGCAACTGTACAGGGCGCTATGTTGCACAATTGCTGACAGAAACATAGTACTGGGATGTCCTCCTGGAAAATGCCGCAGATCGTCTGCGGGAGCTGTTCAAGCAGTCGTTGCGACGCGTTTCTGTGGAAGATTTCCATAAGATCCTAATATGCGATGGTACTTGGAAAAAATATCAAATCAACCTTAGCAAACTTTTTTGGGGTGAGGGCGAAGCTCACAAAGCCAGCAGTCGTAGGGAAGAATTTCTCTCTCACCTTTCAATCACGGAGTACTCAGAAGCATACAACACCATGACTACGCAGCCATTGAAACCAGAATGGAATTTTCCAACGAATTTTGAGCAGACCTGGTAGGCATTCAACATATTCAGAAGACGACGACAAACTGTTGATACAGCTGAAAGAGGATGACAAGTTGCCCTAGGATAAAATTGCAGAGTACTTCCCGGAAAGGACCAAAGAGACGTTGCAAGTGCACTACTGCACAAAGCTGAAGAACCGCTCGCAGACATCTGAGTACAAGAAACGCAAGATAACGAACTCAGCTAAAGAAAGGGGGGGAATGTATCCATCCGGTTTTTCAATGGAGTTGCTTGATCTACAGCTTCGAGACGCTCTTCCTTCTACATTAATTCTATCAGCAACTGCCAACTCGACTGAGGATGCTTACGGAAGCATACTATCAACTACACTAGGAAACATAGAAAGCACAGAGGTTTAGCTGCTTCGTTACAGCTAAGGAGTAGAAAGCAATCTAGTTGCCATTGACGCTACAGAAGGGAGGTGGGAGGTTGAAGCACTACTTGCTAAGTCAAAAGTAGGTAACGTGATTTAGTACCTTGTAAAGTAGGTAGGCTTCTAGGATGAGGACAATACATAGTAGAAAAGGGATGACATTAGTTTAGATCTCATTAATGACTTTTAGGCAAGCTATTAAGGGAACTATTTAGGCATGTAGTTACTTAAGAGGCAAGAACAAAGAGGGAAGATTAAGTATTTTGTTAAGTAGAAGGGTCGTCTAGTAGTAGAGAATTCTTAGGAGAAGGAAGTTATGGTAAGTCATAAACGAATATTAGAGTTTAAGGAAATGTAATAGAGAAAGTATTTACATTGTATTTTATAAGTAGTAAGCTTTTGCTAATGAGATAATTTCATTTTAAGATAGATCTTAGGGTTTTTTTTCACCTATACTCCTTTGTTAGTCTTTCTATACTATATTTTATAATAGAAATAATATTACTTAGCTAGTTCATGTTATATAGGGCTACTAGTTCCTTATGTTATAATTACATTAAACATTCTAACTATAATAAAGGAAGCCTATGTTATATAAGAAACTAAAGATCTAGAAAGCTATCTATATATAAAAATTATAATTAGTCATTAAAGGCTAGTATCTAATAGAAGATATAATACTCTACTATAATGTAGCTAAGAGCATAAGGAAAGTAGTAATAATAGTAAAAACTTTATAAGTCCTTTTATAGTAATAGTAGCATTCCTATAGGACTTAGATATAGAAAAGAGATACTATAGTTAATAGAACTTATACTTTAGTATTAACCTATCTAATGCTCTTAGGGGTTAGAGTGGTAACTAATCTAGGAAGGTTTAGTGCTATAAGCTTAATGCTATTATTTTCTAATGTTAGTAATGTTTCATTGTTAATTTAGCTAGGTAATTACAAAGTAAGCCTAAAGTAATTAGAGTACTAAGTGTTTATTACACCATTTACTACACCATTTACTAGAGTGGTATTACCTTGTTTTAAGGGAGTTACTAAAGATGGCATGTATACATAATGTATAGGATGAGTTTCATTTAATAGGTGCCTAAGTAATGACTAAGGATGTTCCTTATTATCATTAGGCCTATTTATAACCATTAGTAACTATAAGCTTAGGCAACTAAGGTAGAAACATCTTACTAGTAATCATCTTGCCTTACTTATACTATAACATATACTAGAATTAATATAATGTCTTCTTAGTTATCCCTAAAAGAGACATTTAAATATTATATATTAGATATATATAAGAGTATAAGAGCTAAGGTAATGTACTAGTATATACTTAAAAAGTAGAATAAGAGGGTTATAAGCTTATAAGGACCTAAGTTAAACTACATTAGACTTAAGATAACTTAGAAAGGTGCTCTAATGCATATATACTAGGAATAAAAATTTAAAAAACAGAAGAGGATGCTATCCTTATATAGTAGGTTATAATAAAAGGAAGTAGGTCTTCTTATTCTATAAAGATAATAATAACTAAACTATATATACTAGGAGTAGATAATGAAAAGTCATAGATTAAGAATCCTTAGGTTCTTATAATTTAGTACTTAACCTCTTTATTAGATAGTTTAAACTTAGCCCCTTAAAAAGGAAAGGGGATAGATAATAGATAATTAAGTATAAGATAGTTATACTAGATTAGAGTAGATTAGAGTAGATTATTAAATCTAATTAGCTATAAGGTAGGGAGACTAACCTAGGAGACTAACATAATAAATAAAAAGTTTATTATATTACTTTAAGTGTACTATTATAATGAGTTAAAGGATAAAGATTTTAAATCTAATGATAAATAAAATTATTTATTAATTAAATGGATTTTATCTTCTATTAATTACCTTCTATGTAAATTATTAAGACATTATTATAATGTTTATAACCTAGTACCCTAAGTTTTAAGGTACTAACTAGATTTAATCTAGTAACCCTTATTTAACCCTAATAACCATTAAAGTATATATTAAAGCTTCTACTATTATCTACTTTATAAAGGCTACACCTAGTAAGTATCTACTAGATCTTACTATATTATTTAAATCTAGAATTAACCTTAAAATTATAGAATAAGAGGTAGCTTCCTATGTTAAACTCATAAGTTAAGTTAGTACTATCTTATATAAAAATGTTCATAACAAGGCTTATTAGTAATAACTTCTAGAGTAAGTTTATTCTACTATTAGACTTCTTTTGCTCCTTATACACGTTCTAGGCCTAGTAAGGTTAACATCTATAGTAGTAACTACTCTCTACTTTACTACTAATCTTACTAGCTCTATCTTAGCTTAATGTATCTCTAATGTAGGTGTCTTTTTACTATCTTTTCTATACTAATACTTCTCTTCCTTATAAGACCTACTGCCTTTCTATTTCTAATTTAGAGATAGACTTTCTAATACTACTTATAAACATATAAACTTAGCTCATTTAAAGTTAATCTAGGTAATTCCTAGTTAATCTAGGTAATTCCTAGTTAATCTAGGTAATTCCTAGTTAATCTAGGTAGATGAGAATGTTATAGACTTCTAAATCACCTTATAATACTCCTAACTAATGTATAGTATATAGACTATAGATAGCATCATTAGTAAGAGTTTATAAGATTAGTAATTATAATTAGAAACCTCTAAAGCTTAGAAACATTATATAGATAATATAAATAGCTCTTATATAGTATAATATACTATCTACTTTTATATCTCCTAGGTGTATAGGTATGCACTTCTCCTAAATAAGAAGGAGATAATAGTAAATTATTCATTTATACATTAGATCTTTAACACACTTAATTCTAGTGCCTTTTATAGTAATAGTATACCTAAATCTAGGTAACTTAATTAAGGAATAATATAAAGCTTTAAATCTTATTATTAAAGATAGTAGCTTACTTATATACTTAACTATTATAAGAGTAATTAAAACTCTCTTAATTTAATAAATATATACCTTATAATTCATTAGATGCTATAGAGTTAGAACAACTATATATTAAATATAATGATCTATAACTACTTCTAGAAATTAATACTTATTATATCTTCTATTTCTCTTTCTATCTCTCTTAATTTACTAGATATCTCTACTCTTTATAAGAAAGTTTAAAGAGTAAGAAATATAAAAGATGTTATAGTAATCTCTAGCTTCCTTAATCTAATTAAGGAATAGGAAGAAATAGAGATAGAGGAGGAGTTAAGCCCTAATAAGGTACTTTAGAATGTAATAAGTAAGCACCTTAGTCTATAATAGGTTAATAATAATGAAGATAATAAGGTAGAGTCTAGTAGGCCTAAATATATAATATAGAAGGCTATTAAGGCTCTATAGGTTGTAATTAAGTTTATAGAAGGTTATAATGATGTAAAAACAGCTTATTTAAGAGCAATTAAGTAACTTAAGCAAGAGTTATAGTTAGTAAAGAGTAATAGTTATGTTTAGACTACTCTTAATAATTAGGTTATATAATATTTTAATAGAATGATATTCTTTATAAGATAATATTAAACCCTAGTATACATTACATTATCTTATAAAGGTTCTACTATATTAAGCTACTAAATTACAAGCTTATATATAGTAGAGTAGATAGGATACCTAGTTCTCCTTAAGCTATAGTTGCTTCTATACTAAGACTACTAGCAAAACCATTCCTAGCCTTCTACTTCTATGTTCCTACTTTAAAACCATTACTACTTTTACCTATACTAGTACTAGGCATGTCCATCTCTACTTATAACAACTACTAAAGTAGTTAAAGAGCACTTAAAAACCTAAAATGGTTAGTTAATTCTAAAATCTACCTTAGGCCTCTTAAAAGGCTACATTCTATGTCTAGGATTATAATAGTAGCTTTATAAAAACAAGGGATGGTTAGCTAATTCTAAAAACTACCTTAGGTCTCTTAAGAGACTACATTCTATCTACATTCTCTTAAGTCTATAGCTAGCCTAACTCTAGACTAATATACTTGCTTAAATCTTTACTTCTAAAGGTAGGTTATAAAATAATCTAAATACTTTGCCTAAGCTATAAGGTGCTAACTATCTAGATTATTTTATTAACTACCTTTGTCTTAGTGTTATATAGACTTCTACATAAGGATTAGCTAGTATAGGTAGATGCTAGCCTAATTAAAAGCTTAATACTAATAGCATATGTCATTTACTAACATAAAGATAGATTCTAGTATATATCTACTTTGCTTTAATATACTAACTACACTCCTAAAGATTACTAGGTAACTACTCTAAATTACCTAAAGTTAAGCATACATCTACTATACTTAATGCTCTATTTATACATCTCTAATTATAAGAAATTAGCACTAATAGGGTAAGGCTATCCTAACTTCTTAAAATCTTTTCCCTCTTCTTATCTTTATAATATTTATAGTTGCTTAAATCTCTAAACTTTATAGAACACTTCTAATTTTCATAGGCATTACCTTCTTAAATCTTAAAATGAATTCTTATAACCTTAACACCCTACTTAATATTAACTACTCTACATTACTATTTATAGACTTTTAGTATAACAAAGCCTCTATAGACACTTTTTTCTATAAATTCATAGTACCCTTTATGTTCTTGTCTAACATTAATGGATAATACTAATTAAACAATGTGTTATTATTTAATACTAAATACATTAATCTAGCATTACTTAAGGCATAGAACCTAGTTGTTATAAACAACTTCCTTAACCATTACTACTCTTTTATAATACATTATACTTAAAATGACCTCTCTTTATTTCATCTAGCATAACATACTCTAGCTATAGACTTTAAGGAGTAGTAACAAAATTTCTAAAGCTAATAAGGTGTTCCTAATAGTACCTTTCTAAATGCCCTTAACATGTTACTATATAATAGCTCTAGTTTTAATTAGCCTAAAGCCTAGTAAGGTAAACAAGGTAGCTTTATAACCTTAGACTACATTATAAATAGACTAATTAGTAGCTTAGCTTTTAGCTAGAGGGAATAGAAGGAAGAGATAGAACACTTTAGGTAATCCTTTTTTTTTTAACTAACACTTATAGAGCATTTAGAAAATATTAGTTAGAAGAGGGCCTATTAGTTACTAAGGCTACAAAAGTAGTACTAATGTATTATAAATGACCATCCTATAAAAAGGAGTCTTTCTTAACTATAGAGTAATTTATTTAACACCTACATTACTATTATAATAAGGTTAAAGGTAAGTTTGTTATTCTAGGTACATGCTAATGACCTAGTTATTAATCTAGAAAATCTAGAGTTACATTTAAGACTAACACTAACTTTAACTAGCATCTTAAGCTTCATTTAAAGTCTCATTAGTATAATGTCCCTAGATGTAAGCATTATTATAATAGCTATAAAGGTCATAATGCTAGTCTAGGAAAAGTAAGCTAGATTAAATCTAAAGAGAGAAGAAGAAAGGAAGGAAGTAAGTAAGGCTATTCCTTATTATATATAGCTATGTACTTAGTAGTTCCCTATAACCTTAGTAGCTACTATAGCTACCTATTGTTATAATTACTAGTAGCTATAAGCTATAATTATAATAAGTATAGAGAAGGGTTTATAAGATGGCATGACCTAATGCATTACTTAAAAAGCTACTTAAAGGAACATGAATTTAAGTGCATAGATTCTAGTTACATAAGTAACTCTATTAGATTTCTACATAAAGATAAACTTAATGCTTACATTAAAATTTAGCATCCCTATCTTATAAATGATGTCTAGTCCTACTAATGTAATATTTATAGATGTATAACTAAGAAGCCTTTTAATACTATTAAAGATCTTAAGGTACACTTTATAACCTTATATAAAGAGAGTTATTTACATTGTTATATAGTTAAGAGTTACACCTAGCATAGTAATAAATTTACTACTTAGGAAAAGCTTATTAAATACATTAAAGTTAAGCATAACCCCCTAAAGTGCATATTTAACCATTATGACTTTTAATCTTTAGGGGACGTTATAGTTAAGCATAATCATTAAAGTTATAATGTTAGTTAGCTATAGGAGTATAATCTTCTAGGATGTAAAGGATTAAGGTCTACATTTACTTTTAAGTAATTATAGGCCCATCTTACTAAGTACTATAACATTAGACGTTCTACTAATAACTTTAAATTATTAGAAACTACAAATGTAAGTAACATAAGTTATTTTAATAACCTAACATTTATGCTATGTAAGTATTATTCTAGGATAAGGGTTAAATGTAGTTAATATAGAGTATTAACAAATGATTATAAATAATGATTTCATTAGTTATATTTTAAAGTCTTAAACTACTCTAAGAGTAGATGGATCTTATAGTTATAGGTAATGTAGGCTACTTATAATACTTTATATTTATTATTAGCTTTATAATTTCATTTTTCATTTCTTAGATACTATTAATTAGCTTTAAACAGTTAAATTAAATTCTAATAAAAATCATTTAAAAGGGAACCTATTACTATAGCTACTAAGGCCTCTCTAAAGGCTACATTCTATATATATAAACATAGTAGTAACTTTATGTAAATAGGGAATAGTTAGCTACCTTTAGTGCTTTTACCTATACTACCTCTTCTAGCTCTAAAATATACCTAGAGTTTATGTAACTACCTTAGGCCTCTTAAGAAGCTACATCCTATGTTACATTCTCTTAAGAGTCTATAGTTATATATAATAGTTTCTTAGTATATAGATTAACTATGTTCCTAGGCTATACTACCTAAGGCATTACTATTCTAGATAACCCTTCCTAAAGAATTAGCTTTACCTTAATGAAATTAAGTTTACTAACCTCTAA
Organism: Pseudogymnoascus sp. WSF 3629; assembly: GCA_001662585.1. NCBI lineage: Eukaryota > Fungi > Ascomycota > Leotiomycetes > Thelebolales > Thelebolaceae > Pseudogymnoascus > Pseudogymnoascus sp. WSF 3629. Next base: position 34,838 of record KV454669.1, read on the forward strand.
AAGTTCTCTAGCTTAATAAAGTTAAGGCTATCATTCTCTAGAAGAGAGGCTCTTATCCTTGTCTACTAATAGTAGGTAAATAATAAAGGTATACTATATAGTCTATATGCTTTATTACTCCTTAGAGGGGCTATGTACTACTTATATATATTTATCCTACCCTAATCATTATTTACTACCCTAGTAGTATTTAGAAATAACACTTATATACTTACTTCTAAGAGGTGTTATATAGCTTATATATACCTTTATTAGGCCCCTTCTTATACTTAGGCTCTACTTTACTCTACTTTACTCTACTTTATTTCTATTATAATTACTATTATTAATAGCTACTATCTACCTTTACTCTTCCTCTCTTCTCTTCTCTCTTTTTCTTTATCTATTATATACCCTACTTATTACCTATATTACTATCTTATCTTTACCTTAATTACCTACTTATATAACATCTAATTATTAGAGCTATGTCTACTACTACTACTACCCCTAGCTCCTTCTTTACTCTAGGCCTTATACTACTTATCTAGCTTTATATATATACTAGCTACTCTTTTCTTTACTACTATACCTACTACTTTATTATCTTCTAGTTAGGCCTACTAGCCTACCTCTAGAGGTACTATACTACTTTATCTTATAAGTAACATCTATAGATTATTAGTTAGTTTACTACTATCTTAGGCATTATTAACTAGTTAGAGTATACTATATATTTATTACTTACTAATTACTTATTATCCTTACTTTATCTACTAATGTATAAGGAATTTATTTATAGCTTAAGTAACTACTACTTCTTAACCTAGAACTATACCTACCTTAGAAAGTACCTTAACATAGCCTATGCTCTTTACTAGGGTACTTATATACTCTTTATTTAATACATTACTTTATAAAGCTAGTATAGTAATATGTATACTAGTTACTAGGTTGTTATTACTAGTAATAAATAAGTACTAGTAATATATAAAAAGGTATATTATAGTAGAAGGTATTATAATACTAGCTAGCTCTATACCTTAGAGGCTCTATAGGTATAGAAGTAACATTATCTTTTATAAGTTAAGTAGAATAGTATAATAATAAAGGCTAGCTACTAGAAGGTTAATAGTAGTATAACTCCTTAGCTTAAGTACACCTAGTAGCTAGAGTAGTTTACTAGTTAGCCTTTAGATATCCTTATAATAATAGTTATACTACTAGTTAAAGGCTATGTAGCTAACTATGTCCTTAGGTCCTAGAAGGGCTATAGCTTTATTAGCCTAGTAAAGAATAAAGTAAGGCTATACTACTTAGTTTATACCTTTAATACTATCTTCTAATGCTATCTTAACACCCTTAAAGCTATGCCCTAGCTACTATACTACTAGTTAAAGACCTTTACTCTCTAAAGCTTTTATCTAAAGCTCTTTAAGCTACTAGTAAAGCTAATAACTCTTTACTATTATAAAAAGCACTAGAAGTAGTTTCTTTACCTTATCCTTTATACCTAGAGGACTAACTAGCCCTTATATAAGTAAATTTATAACATCTAGTTTTTTATAACCTAGAAGGTACTATTAGTATAAGTCTAGGTACTCCTTAGCATAGAGCTAGAGCTAGAGCTAGAGCTAGAGCTAGTAGTAGTAGATAAATATAAAGATAAAGAGCTAGGTAAAGAACTAGATAAAGAAATAGTAAATGAATTACTACTAGGCTTATACTTAGATAAAGATAAGTACTTTAATATAAAAGCTAGCTATAACCTAGATTTAGATATAAAGGTAGAAGTAGGCTTATAAAGTAGTAACTTAGATCTAGGGGCTAACTATAGCTTAGGTTATAACTTAGATCTAGAGGTAGACTATAACTTAGTATAAAGTATAGTTCCTAAGGTCTTATAGAAGTCTAGGGAACTAGGTTAAAAGATAAGAAGAAAGATTATATTATAAGATAGTAGATTTATATATATATAGCAACTATTAGCTAGAGGCCTCCTTCTAAGGCTTCTAGCTCCTTATATTCTATGTTTTTATATACTTTAGTTTATTAAATCCTAGTAGCTTTACTACTAGGTAGTTCTTAAGTTTAGAGTAGCTTTATATAATAAGCTACTTTAAAATTACCTCCTCTTTTATAAAATTATCCTTAATTCTAAGTTTTAGTAATTACCTTTAATCTTAGGCATTAGTAGAGCTACTTACTCTACTCCTTATTATATTAGACCTATTAGTATAGTTCTTACCTAGAGCTAGAAAGTTAGTCTATATATAAGGCTATATAAAAATCACTAGAAATGGTTCTTAGTAAGGGCATAGCATCTATTACCTATACTACATACTTTATATAAGAGGAGTTATATATAAAAGACTTATATATTATATAAAGTAATAGGTAATTAATTTAGGCTAGGGGTTATTAAGTTATAAGCATTTAAAGTTAGGTAAAGTTTTAGTAGAGTTAGCTATTCTATTATATAAAACTAAGTAGTCTTAGTAGAAATAGTTCTTTATAAAAGGTCTATAGACATTAGAGGTATAATAGAGGTTTCTTAGTATAGAATGTAAAGCATAAGGTAGAGCATCTAGACTAATTACATAAGTATGTATATAGGTGTTATAGAAGGAGCTATAAGTTAAAGAAGTAGCTTCTATATAAAGTAGTAATGTATAAAGCTATAAGGCATGCTATAAGGGCTTAGTTATCTATACTAGTACATATAGTAGCTAATAAGGAATGTTAAGCTTATATTATAATGCTCCTCTTTACTTATTAGCCTTATACTCTAGTAAGGAGGAAAGACCTAGTATAATACTTTCTATACTATTTATACTATTTACATTCTATCTTATACTTACTATTATAATGTCTATGTCTATAGCTATAAAGAAGTAGTAGCTTATAAACCTATTTTCTAATTTTAGGGTTAACTTTCTAAGAAGGTAGCCCTTTACTTCTAGTAATGTAAGGGAGCCTACTAATTTCTATATAAGCATCCTTATAAAGTTAAAGGAGCTAGGCCTATTTTCATTATTTAAGAAGTTTAAGAAGTTCTTATAAATAAGAGTTTATAAGGAGCTTATAAAGCTCTTTTACCTTATAGACATAAGAGACTTAAAGGATGTTACTACCTTCTTTATTATATATAGAACATAGAGAGAGTTTATAAAGGTTATAAGTTATATAGAGTTTATAAGATTTATAAAGTCTAGGGTAATGTAGAAGCATAAGAAGTAAGAGAGGTTTAAGGAGTTTAAGGAGCTAGGCTACCTATTCTACTTTTTAGATTTTAAGCTCCTTCTCTACTTATCCTACTCTCTTATAATTAACCCCCTTAATATAAAGGAGTACTTACTAAAGTACTACTCTTTACTAAAGAGCAAAGAGAAGTAGGCCTTTACTAGTAAGGTTATAAGGTTCATTAAGGGTTAGCTAGAAGTCTCTAGCCTAAGGGAAAGCTACTTCTTTATCCTTCTCTTCTCTATCCTTTTCTCTCTATACCTCTTTAAGGAGCTTAGTATAAAGGAAGAGCTCTATGCCTACTCTTTAATACCTTACTACTACATTATAAAGTCTACTTTATACTATATAAAGAGGTATATAAAGAAGGAGCATAAGTCTCTACTAAGTAATAAGGATATAAACTACTACTATAAAGCTATAGTATAAGAATAGGCCTTAGAGTAGAATAAGTTCTTCTTTAGTATAGTTACTAGAGATAAGGAGAAGGGTAGAGAGGAGTAGAGAAGGGTAGGAAGGGAAGCCTCCCTTACTATAAGCCTACCTACCTCCTTCCTTCCCTTAGGTTAAGGTAATAAAGAGGGTAAGGGAGAGGAGAGGAAGTCCTTAGACCTATTTAAGCTAGCTAGTAGCCTATTCCTAAAGGAGCTAGTAGGGAAGAAGGATGCTTACTATAGTAGTAAGGTCTTCTTCTTTCTTAGTAAGTAGAAGAAGTACTTTATATTTTAGATAAAGACAAGGTATCTAGAGTTTATTATAAGTAGAGATAGGCTAGTACTTAAAGGTCTTATTATATCCTTACTTAAGGAGAAGGAGAATAAGGGGCTTATAGGGGTACTTATAAACTACTTAAAGAAGATGCTCTATCTAAGTCTAGAGAAGAGCCTTCTCCTTAATAAGGTATACCTTAACCTCCTTAATAGCTTCTAGCTAAATGTTACTAGGAATAAGGGCTTTAAGCCTTTACTAGAGAGTAATTTAAGGGTCCTTTACTTTAGCTTCTTTACTTCCTTCCTTACCTTCCTTCTTTATAGTTATAAAGATAACATGTACTTAAGGCTAAAGCTATATACCTTACCTCCTACCCTTAGGAAGTACTTAGGGGAGCTAGAGAGGCTTACTACCCTTAAGCTAGATAGTAAAGAAGAGGGTAAGGGAGGGAGAGTAAGCCTACATAGCATAAGGAAGTCCTTAAGCCATAAGCTAAATAAGCTAAAGTCTAAGAACTTTAACCTTAAGATGCTAAGTAATAATAAAGAAGGAGAGGATGTAGAGAACATAGATAAGGAGGAGATAAGTACCTCCTTATCTCTTTTACTATTACCCTCCTTCTCTTCTTTATCCTCTACTTATTCTATAGAGTTAAATAGTTTTATAAAGTTAACTTCTATACTATAAAGAGTTACATCCTTAAGTAAGGATAATAATACTACTTTAACCTTTATAAAGAAGAAGTTACTAGGCTTATTTATTAGCCTATTTAAGCAAGAGATAAACCTCTACTTATTTAAGAGCTTTATTTATTTATTCTTTGCTTATAAGAGTATAAGGAAGGACCTTAGTATAAGGAACTCCTTAGACTTCTTATAGTTATATTTAAAGTTCATTTACTACTTATAGCTTATAGTTATTAAGTATACCTTTTTCTATGTTATAAATAGAGATGACTTAAGCTCCTTTATATCTATAATAAGAGACATAATGTCCTTTTATTTTTATAATAGTGTTCCTACCCTACTAGGAGAGATCCTTAATAATAAATTCTATTACTTTAGAGTAAATAAGAAGCTATCTTCTCTCTTAAGCATTATTATTAGCTTAACTACTAAGGAGATGATCTCTTATAAGAAGGTTACTATTAGTATAAACAACCTCTACTACTTGTTTAAAGAGGCTATTCTAAGCTTACTATAAGACTTAAGAGAGAAGCTACTCTTAGGGATGCCTTATAAGGAGTATAAGTATATCTCTCTAGAGGAGTTTAACATAGTAGAGAATGTCTCTAACACCTCTCCTTATAAGTGCTTTTATAACTTCTACTCTACCTCTCTTAGGAATAATGCCCTTATAAAGGACTACATTCTTAAGACTACTCTACTAAGGAGTAAGTTCTTTAAGATAAGCAAGGAGAATAAGCTAGTACTAGATCTTGTTATAGTAAAGGCCTACTTAAGGGATGTAAAGAAGTTCCTAAAGCTATGCTTCTTTATTATCTACTTTATAAGTAGTCTATTCTTAAGAGGAATAGAGCTTATTACCCTATGCTTCTTTAACTTTTATAAGGACAAGAGAGAGATGTTCTTAGATAAGGCTAGCTACCTCTTTATCCTAAACATCTCTTACTATAAAGGAAAGGAGTAGAGGAAGAAGAAGGCCTTAAATATAAGGTATCTTTATAAAGAGGCCTCTAGGGTCTTCTTACTATACATTATACTTCTCTCTTCCTTTATAAACTTCCTTAACCTTATATCTACATCCTCTTCCTTCTTTTATAAGTAGCTACTACTACTAAGCTACTACTTCTTCTACTATAAGAAGTAGATCCTTACATCTTAAGATCTTAGCATTAGACTAAGTACATTTATAAACCTAGTCCTAGGATAAAAGATAGGGATATAAGTATATAAGTAGCTTATTATAATAGTTATAAAGAAGTTTATAAGAGAGGTACTAAATAAGGAAACACTTACCCTAGAGAGAAGAAAGGACTCCTTTAGAGACATAAGGGCTTTATAAATAAACTACTCTACTAGTATAAAGGAGCTATATTATAAGAGGAGTACCTCTACCTTCTCTAATGTTAGAGAGAATGTATAAAGGAAATACCTTAAGTTCTACCTAAGGTTCTTTATCTACTTCTATATCTTAGATCTAGATGTTAACTCTTACTTCTTTATAAGTGCCTTAAGGGATAAGGAGATGCTAGATAAGAGCTTTAAAGGGGATTTATAAAGGGCTAAGGAGTCTATGCTTATACTACGTTTTTATAAGGGTTCTACCTTCTCCTTCCCTTCCTTAGCCTCTAGTAGAAAGCACCTTAGGAGTAGGTCTAGCATTATAAGTACCTTATAGAATGACTTTATAGCTAAGAGAGTAAGGCTAGAAGACCTTAATAACATGTTAAGCTTCTTTACCTCTACCTCTACTACTCTCCTTTATCTACTATAGAAGTTCCTTAGTAATTCCTTAGCATTATTTAAAGTAAGAGAGTAAGAGCTCTTAGTAAAGGTAATCCTCCTTAAGGTTCCTTATGTCCTTACTATACTCTTTATAAATAGTAGAAAGTTACTAAGCTATCTCCTTACTTCTTCCCTAGCTACTTTAAATGTCTCTATTATTATTCTACCCTTAGTAGAGTTAAAGTAAGACATTATAAGAAGAGTAAGGATGTGTAATGTCCTATGCTTTATTTATAAGGAGGGGTAAAAGGGACAAGGTAGTAAGAATAGTAACCTTACCCTTATCTTTATAAAGAGCATAGTAAGGAAGGACTTTGTCTTCTACTTATAGAGCTTTATAGAGAAGAGTAGACTAGATAGAATTATAGTAGATAAGTATTACCTACTACTATTCTCTTTAAACTATAGATTTATAATGTATAGGTTTATAGAGATCCTTCTTCTCCTTATATAGTTTATCTTTCTTATAAAGACCTTACTCTTCTCTTATAAGGTTAAGCTTAAAGAGATCCTAAAGCTAGAGTCTCTTAGTATTATAAAGGCCTTTATAAGTAAAGGAGACATCTCTTATAACATAAGGGTCTACTCTTTCCTAAGTAAGGAGGATTATATAAAGGAGGTAAGGTCTTATATTAAGTCTTATAAGCTTAAGCTAAGGGGCTTAAGTAATAAGATCCTTATCTTTTATTCTACTATCTCCTTTATAATAGAGATAGGTAATGCTATAAGTTATCCTATTTACTACTTCTCTTTAAAGGGAAAGGAAGAGGTCCTTTAAGACTTCTTATAAAAGGATAGCCTTTATAGTAAAGTACTAGTAAGTTCTAGTACCTTAGAGAAGGAGCTAGACTACTCTAGTATAAGGCTTGTTATATATAAGGACTCTTTATACTCCTTCCTTAGCTTTCTATAAGGGAGTAGTAGGGGTAGAAGGAATAATAAGAAGTTTATATTTATATTCTTCTATAGTAAGGGTAAGGAGGAGGATAGAGCTAGTAACTCTCTAGACTACTTTACTCTTAGAAAGTATCTTAGAGAGAGTATATATAAGAGGAGGGTCATTACCTCCTTCCTAGATAACTCCTTTATAAATAAGTACTCTAAAGAGAAAGAGCCTTACTTATACTACCTTAGTAGGTAGTAGACCTTCTTCTTTATTATAAGTATTATAAAGTCTTCTAGTATATATGTAGAGTAGAATAGGAAGGAGTTTAAGACAAGGATTAAGGAGCTTTCTTCTTCTTATATCTACTATTTTCTACTATAGAAGCCTCTAGGCTATATTACCTTTAAGTGTTCCTTAAGTAAAGAGATTAATAAGGCTAAGTAGTCTATTACCTACTCTATTAAAGATAGAAAGAAGATGCTATTAAAGGATAATAGCTATTACTTCTCTTACTTTCTCTCTACTATAGTCTATTGTATAATAAAGAGAGAGTAAAGGAGGGTTCTTACTTAACGCAGATTCTTGGAACGCAGATTTTGAGAGGCCAATATGTCTTGGATGGTGACTCGAAAGAAATGCAGCTTGAGGACATTGATGTAAGCTGACGGAATGAAATGTTGTCAACACTACTTACCACTGATTCGTACGCTGTTCAAAATGGGAGTCTATCAGGCATCGAACTGTCACTCCGGTTTTGGTGTAGAGTCAAGATCGAGGTGTTCGTGGTATTCGAAGGCGAGAGTCTGCTCGTCCTTGGTTTCGAGTTCTCACTCTGGGTTTGCTGTAGAGTCAAGATCGAGGTGTCCGTGGTGTCTGAAGCCGCGTGACTATCGGTCTCTTGTTTCCAATTTTCACACTGGGTACCTGATGGTACGACCTGAAGTTCATCAATCCAGATTGAGTCTACAGCGTCGTCCAAAGCTGACCAGCGCCATAGCTGCGAGTTGTTAGCAAAAAAAGAGAATAAAGAGAGATACAATGCGAACCGCGTCAGAAAGCCGTTCATTCGGAGAGTTGGGTGGTAGAGCTGGGACATCAAAGCGTTTGGTGCTCACTGGTCGAGTTGCAGGCATGTTCGAAATGAAGAATGTAAACAAAGGAGGCAGGATTGTCATTGTGCAGAATGATTATGCGGAGAAGGTCATATTTATTTCAATAATGCCAACAGTACTATTTGTTCACCTGGAATTAATTAACAAAAATCGTGCCATAATCTGAGACTCGTTGATGCCAATTACTTTAACAGCGCCACTCCTAAGTTACGGAACCTTCGGATACTTACGAAACTTACGAAACTTACGAAACTTACGAGACTAAACTCACGAGACTTACGAAACTTACGAAACTTTGGAGCCTCGAGCTTCGGTATGAATTAGCACTAGTCCACATTCCTCACGAAAATGACAACCCTTCTTTGTATTATAAGCTCTTCGGAAATGCGACAATGAGAACGATCCAAATTACTCTCAATTCGTCACCTCAACGGGCTGCTTCCCCCACACTGATACGCGGTGATCGATAAATCCAACACCGGGATCGTGCATACAAGCCACAACTTTCTTGGAACTCAAACTGGGGTCCTCTATACAAGCTATGAAAGACTTCACTGAAGCTTCATCGATCCTCCCATGTATTGCCCGCATCGTCTGTATGGAACAAATGAAGCCATTATGATTACCCAGGACAAGTGCACCCTGCTTCAATTGTGCCTCCTGCTACTTCGGCTGAGTGTCTTATGCCTCGAAGGTTACCTGGAGACGTTCCATTCTTGGAGCACTTCGATAGCCCTTCCTCCAACAATATCCACGGCCCGAACGCTATCACTGTCTCACATCAATGGGCTGCTCCTCCCCCACACTGCTGCATTGTGAATCGGTCTCGCCAGCATCTCCCCCAACACTGTCTTGCAGATATGTGCTTCTCCCCGCGTTGTTTGCATGATGCACCCTTGGACCTTCTTGAATATTTCAATTGGCAAATGCATGGCGATGGGCTGCTGGTGATCCTGAAAGAAGAAGGATCGGCTTTCCTCAACTCCCCGGCCGTTGTTGGTTTCAAGGGGGCTGGTCTTCCACTGACGCGATGGGCAAAGAATTGAGGGATATATAAGGGCACGCGATTCCCCAGAAGTTCAATCACAACCTCTCCAGTCTTCTAATCATCACTCATCCTCAAGCTTCTTACTTTTGTCCATATTTCCCATCTCTCATATCAAGCACCTACCAACACTCTACGTTGATCATGGCTCTAACAGAGATGATTCAAATTTGCCCTACATTGGCCCATTCGCAGCCGGGCACACCACCGAGTACCCCGAATTTGTCATCAACCGAACACGTTGTCACGTTCAGCAATGCCCAACAGCTTATTGAAATGGTTAAAGCTATCGTGGACATGGAAATTGCTTCCACTGCATCAAAGTGCGAGTCTCGTCAGACAGCATTTACGGAACCCCTAACTCTCAAGGATGTTGAGGAACTCATTTTGAAGCTCATCGACGAAAAGTTAGCAACCCCTTCAGCTCCAAACGGCGAACTCGATAATCACTACGGGCTTATGGGAATGGTTGGTTCGATGATAGAATTACACCTTGCATCCCGTTCATCCGTACCCCAGGCACCTACACAATCCCTTACGATCCAGGACTTCAAGGACTTCTTGAAAGAACTCTTCGATGCAAAGCAGGCGGGGTCAGCTCAGGTTTCAATCGGTCCTCAACCCGATACCACGGACGCTCAGGTGGCTGAAGCTGATGACAACGACACCAATGCATTCAAAACAGTTGAAGAAGTGTACGCTGCCACTGCTAAATGAGCGGGACCATGCTGACAAACCATTTCGATACAGCTGGGATAATAAGACGTACAAGTACGCACTTGTGGAGCCAGCAAAATCAGCTCATGAGATAACTGCATTGGACAAATACGTTTTCATTGTCCGCAGAAGAATCGGTCAGTAAACACTCCTATAGAGGTATACTATATCTGATTATTGTCCGACAGACAAGGATACCAAAGAGACGACGTTCCACATTGACATCAAGTCGGAGAGTTTGCGCGATATTCTAAGGGTTATCTTAGGAGACGTTCAGGGAATAAGCTTGAAAGAACCAGTCCTATCTGTGTGTCTCCTCTGTTTCTACAGATTCACCAACCTTGACTGATTGGCTTTTAGGTTGAGCAGAATCTCTTACACCACTATCTGCCCGAAATAGAATTATATCGAGGATTCGAACTCTATCGGGAACTCGACCAGAGTAAGATCGCCGAATATAAGTCACACCAGGAATCGCTCATCGATTACATCAAGACAGCCTATGGACCCGCGAGACAGAGTCTGAACTCTCTCTTAGAAGACGGCCACATCACATATGACCTGCTTTGGGCCCTCTTCAAACCAAATACCTTGGTATACACCAAGTGTTTCGGCACAGGAAAGCCAAGATGTGTCAAGTATGATTTTGGAGAAGAACGGAAGACAAACAGTGGGGTGAAGTACTTTCACATAGAAGGTCGTTATCTCGATTTTGATGGAAAGGTACTTAGTGAGGCAGTAATTCATCTTTCAATCGAAAAGTTTCGAGGCGCCAAGCGGATAGATACTCTTGAAGTATTTCCTCTTCAATACCACCCAGACGAGAGCGATGCAAGGGCGCAACTGCTTAAGTGTGGTCGCAAGTTTCTTGGATTGACAGGTACCCATCACGTCGAGTACCATGGGAAGGCCTTCTACATGGAGAAAGGACGTCCAATCGAGGTGACTATCAAGGGTCGAATCATGGTTGATCCGGCCCACTTCAAAGAAATCAACCCAAATTACAAGAGACCCAGCATTAGCGAGCCTTCTAAATCTTCATCTGATATTTGGCTCTTTTTGAATGTGGAGGGTACCACTGAAACGTCTGCAGACGTCATCAAAACCATCGGGAAGGAATCAGCCGAGGTGGCTGGAGATGACGTGCTCCTGTGCTGTCCAACGGTGCTTGGTTTCAGCTTTGAGAGGAAGTTATGGCGTAGGCATCCCAGTTCAGATGATTGAGGTTCTTGTCTAACTGACACGTCTACAGTCGAATTTGCCGTTGATGACATCGACATCAAATGGCAGCCTGCTGCTCTCGATCATCTTCAAATCCCTGACACGAAAAAGAAGGCCATACAGGCTCTTTCTGAGGCTCACATGGCACGACCATCTGGCAACGGTTTTGATGATTTTGTTGCTGGGAAAGGCCAGGGCCTCAACGTGCTTCTACAGTACGTGACTGATCATATGAATCAATAGTCTCATACTGACTTTTGTATAGCGGCCCACCAGGTATGGGGAAGACTTTGACAGCTGAGGTCCTATCTGAGCATCTTCAGAAGCCACTCTATTCGGTATGTCAGCTTAGACACCATCCTACCGCACATACTAATAATACAGGTCTCCGCAGGTGAGTTGGGCACGAGTGCAGAAAGCGTAGAGGCGCGCCTTCCAGGTATCTTCCAACGCGCTTCAAGATGGAATGCTCTTCTCCTGCTTGATGAAGCGGATGTTTACTTAGAGCAGCGCTCACCCTCAGAGATAATTCGCAATGCCATAGTCTGTGTATTCTTGCGAACGCTTGAATATTACCAAGGCATTATGTTCCTGACGACCAATCGGGTCGCACATATTAATGATGCTATCGCTAGCAGAATCCAGTTCAAGATCAACTATAATCCCCTTAGCGCAGATCAAAGAAGGAGTATCTGGGGAGGCTTTCTGAGAAAGGCATTTACAGGTCGAGGACTGCCGGATTACAACAGCTTGGACCTCGAGGACCTGGCGCGAATGGAGCTCAACGGTCGCGATGTAAGTCCTCTCCTCGCAGTAATAGACGATTACTAATAAGCCTCTAAGATCAAAAACTTGGTGTCCGTAGCGCTTGCCTTGGCCAAACAAGACGGGACTCAGTTGGGGAAATCTCATTTAGACATTGCTATTGAGGCAAGCTCTAATTTTGAATCTGACTTTCGAGGCAGGGGAAGCATCGAAAATATGCACAGTTACATGTGATCTGAGAAGCCCACTATGCTGTGATCTTTGACTTCTGCCTGCATAAGGAGCAAGGATCGGGAGAGCTGGCCTTCATATACGTTTATTTTATTTGCAGTCTACTCGCGGATGTGCAATTAGGATAGTTGGTTTGTCTATATTGACACCAGGTCGAAGTTGCTTCTTGGTGGGATTTAATAGTCATACCCCGAGGAATACATATCACCTACAAGTGTCTCTACTGAGAAGTGTGAGAGACATGTTAGAAAATAGTACGTTGCTCATGTTGCGATAGAGTCTACCACAGCTCTGTAGCAGTACGTTTCTACATCGTACTCCATTTGTACTGCCACAGCTGCAGTAGTACAGTTCTACGTCCGTCCTCCGTTTCCAGTTTTCTGTTCATTTGTACTAGCATAGCTCGTAGTAGTACGCTATGACTCCGTTTCCAGTTTCTTGTTCATTCGTACTACCACAGCTCGTAGTACAGTCGCTTGCAAAACCGGCTTCCCCTTCGTATGCTGCTCCAAAAACACTCCCCTTAACCCTGACCGGGGTCGTCAGTCAATCTAGTCAAATATGGTTATAAGCAGAGTACGTACTCAATCCAACTATTGACTCTCAGCATATATACTACAGGAGCGAGTCCAAAACATTCGCGAGATCCTCAAGCTCATATTGAAGCCGGCGCATAGTGTTGTTACAATCTTTGGCGATTGACAGTTTCATAAAGCGACTTCATTCGACTTACTGGCAACTACAACAATAGCCAGCACTGAAGCAGTAATGCTCAAAGGTTCTGCCTTTTTCAGTTTCGAAGAGATCTCCAATATCGCCCTCTGTGAACGCAACCTTTTGACTCTCAGCAGCATTAGAGCTAGAACAACTCAGGTCGTTGCAGACGATGATACTATATTTTGTTCTCGTAATTGGTTCAAATCCGGCTTTCACAAACAAGTGTCTTATATGTACCAGCCAATCGTCATATGCCTCGAATCGCCCGCCCTAGGTTTCCCGTTTACTACCAGAATAATCTCGAATAGTCAAACTATGCTCTGCGTGCAACTCGCAAATGGAAGTATGACTGGTAAATTCACTTATGATTAAATGAGATCCGTGCAATACCCAAACACCTGCCTGCCCTCACCCACAGCCCCTGTAGATTGAGCCAATCCGCTGCTTCATTTAAAAAGCTGTGGACACTGGTGGTTCTGTTGGAAGTAGGGGTTTTGGTAGCAATTGAGGCACACTACAGTAGTCTCTACTGAATTAATTGATCGCTAGAATTGGTGCTACGTAGCTTATTTATGTGTGCTGTGGTGACCCCTTTTCCCCCCTGGCTTCGGCCACTCTGTGTTCTTCAGTCCCCATGTGGTTTCGGTCACCACATGGCAGCTAATTTCTGCCGGGTAAGCTGGTCGCTCGGCCTCACTAGGCAGGCAGGTCACTTGCCCCGAGGGTTTCTCACAATACAACAGGTTCCTGGCGGCCGCTCTGGGCCACCCATTAATCCACCACAGATAGTTCTCATGGCACACTGCCTCGAAGCCGGAGAAGACCGCGCTCCTATTCTAGTTCTCCTAAAACCTATAGAGACCGTATGCTTCGCATGGAAATCTCCCTGCGAAATAAGGTGCGAAAGGATGACGCCGCATCGACAATGAACAGCGCGTGAGACTTACCAGATCACAACCTCACTATATTTGCCTGGGATATAAACTTCATCCTGATGAATAAATATACGGTTTTAGTATGATCACTTAGTTTGAATGAGTAGTTCAAGGTTGAGTAGTAAATTTCCAATCCTAACTATGATGAATATAAGTTAAGCATCTAGTTTCCATAAAAAGGCAACTAAGCTAAATGACTGTAAATGTGGTTCTGGATTCGCCATCATCTAATCTATACTTATGTCTCAAAAGTCCGACTCGCTCGTATACAGCATCCTTGGCGTAGATAGGCCTAAGCACAATGGAATAATAGGTTACGTTAGGAACTTCCCCTACTAGAACGCATCTGAGCTCCTTGATCGACAGAACTGGACTGCCATGTTGATCTGAAATATTATAGTCCTCCATAAACCGCACTTGTCCCTCTGCTCTTACAGCGGATTCATCGACTTGTAGCCTATGGTCTTCTATTGAAGAAGCTGGGGCTGCGAACATGTGGCCATTCATTGAGATAATTCCGGATTTTAGTCTCATAGTAGAATCATGACCAACTTGCTGTATACATTCGGCTTTAACTTCACTGACAAAGGTCCTCTCGACTAAATCAATAGAACTAGAAGAGACGCCTTTTACGTCACAGCCTATGTGAGTCCATGCTACGGGGGCTGTTGTTGCTGCCCACGACCAACTTGGGGCCCGCCATTTAGCGGGTCTAGGATATTGGTAACCAATGGGTAGTGAATCTCTATCCACAGCCGCCCATAAAAGATCAGTTGTTAGGGAATCTTCCCATAGCCCAGCATAGTATGAACATTTCCGAAATGGCTCCATTTGTTTGGCAAGTCCTGCTAGAGCCGGGAAAACATCTTCTTCATAAGTTAGTTTCCTATGAGTATATTCTGAGACTACGTCTCGCCAGAGATCTGTAGGTTTTCGTTCATGGTCGGAGATAGCAAGCGTTTTATAGTAACTTGACTTCATCCCAAAAGCCGGCGTAATGAGATTCGTATTGGATGACAACGCTATTGGGATTCCTGGGATTATGTGTGGAATATCCTGCTCAATTCGGCTGCATTCGCATAGTGTAGCCTCTAGGCATTCCCAAATAAGCTCCTGACCGAAATGCAAGACTCGTGGGGACAGAATATGTTCTTGATAGACCCAGCCTCGCAAATGTAGTGGCAAGGGTTGGTGTGAGAGTGGACGCCGATAGGAAACTTTATATTCCAAGAAACTCTTACTAGCGAGAAAAACCATACTAGTACTAGTGGGAGTATTTTGAAAGCAGCCATCTCCTGCATTTATCGCACACGAAGCGGAGAGGGTGATATACCCATTCTGATAGTATGTTGCCATTTTTTGAGCTTCTATCATCCAGTCTTTGCTTTCGGACCCTTGGATAATGCAAAGAGAGCTGATCCACATGTACCGAAGTCCTAGGCGTCGAGCAACGATAATAGAATGCTGGAAAACTTTGGGTAGAGTATCCCATGGAATCAATTTCTTCCTCTCATCAATGTTAGATAGGGTCGTGGTAATAGTATCACCCTCAATCCATCGATGGCTCAAACAGGCGTATCTGCCCAATGCTCCTGCTGTTTCTAGTAATCTAATTTTCGGGTTAATACCCGGAGGGCCTAGATCAAGGACTCGAGTGGGAAGAGGTGCTTTCAGATTTTTCAAGCAGAGCTTATGGTCTGATTGGCAATTCTCTAGCCATGCACTCGCTCGATCAAGTGCAGCTTCGGAGCCAGTATTACCTGAGATTGCTGTGGCTTCTTCTATCGTTGCCCAGGGACAGTACATGCCTACCAAATTTTAGCTTTAAGCAAATGCGGTCTATATGTGCTCAGGAGCGCTAACCTGGATCTTTATAGACCTCAACAACGCCTTGGGCCATGAAAAGGCTATGGTAGTACGGAATTGCCAATAAATGCCTTGGGCCAGCTAAAATCGAATTGATCATTACGGAACACCCAGAGCGTGGTGATTCGCCGTGCATTGCCCGATATACGACATTGATTAATGACGACAAAAAAATACACCCGGGACATTTGGTGGCTTCGACCGACTTGCAGAGACTATCTATATCTAGATGTGGCGTGCCTTGCACATCATTGCATACAGAACATGCTTTATATAGTTGTTTAGAGGATGTCGAGGTCTCCATTGCTCGGATGTAGTGTTCTCCAGAGATAAGTTACAAAGGGGCAGTTGCAAATTAGCAAAGAGCATTGCTAGAATGACAGCCTGGGTTTAAAATAAACTAATATCAGGCGGTAAAGTCATTGCGCTCATTGTCGCTCCTACCTCCTACTATTGGTAACACTTAGCAACTCTGCCTAGCAAGGCTGATAACAAGGCTGATAACAAGGCTAAATGTAGAGTAGTGGTATCAAGCCAGCTACGCAGTTGTATGGTACTTTGGAACA
>KV454669.1:51400-119631 GCA_001662585.1 Pseudogymnoascus sp. WSF 3629
TGTTCCAAAGTACCATACAACTGTGTAGCTGGCTTGATACCACTACTCTACATTTAGCCTTGTTATCAGCCTTGTTATCAGCCTTGCTATCAGCCTTGCTAGGCAGAGTTGCTGTATACCAAGGGGAAACTGGCTTTGCAAGCGGCTGTAGTACGTTTCTAAGTCGGATTCCGTTTCCAGTTTCTTGTTTCATTCGTACTACCACTCTGCGGTCCCGAACCCTGTATCCTGTTTCTTGTCTTGCAGCACTGCAAAGACAGTACTGCACTCTGCGGTCCCAAACCCCATATCCTGTTTCGTGTCTTGCAGCACATCAGCCCATATTCTGTTTCTTGTCGTCTAGCAGTAGAAACTTAATATCCAATCTTTAGTGGCGCCCTCCCATATTCTGTTTCTTGTTTTCCAGCCTACATTAGCCCATATTCTGTTTCTTGTCGTCTAGCAGTAGAAACTTAATGTCTAATCTTTAGTGGCGGTGCCCTCCCATATTCTGTTTCTTGTTTTCCAGCCCATATCCAGCCCATATTCTGTTTCTTGTCGTCTAGCAGTAGAAACTTAATGTCCAATCTTTAGTGGCGGTGCCCTCCCATATTCTGTACTGCACTCTGCGGTCCCGAACCCTGTATCCTGTTTCTTGTCCTGCGGCACTGCAAAGACAGTACTGCACTCTTTTAGTAGAGGCTGGCCAGGGCTTCCAGGTGGACAGGGGTGGAGTTCGTTGGCCAGAGTTTCCAAATAAGGACAAGAGCCACTTTAAGCGCTATGGTTGCGGGAGCGCCACCCCAACGCTTCATGAGTCCACGGGAACGCCAAGCTTGGAACGCGCCAAGAATCCAAGCTTGGGACATGCACAGATGATACTCAAATCGTCGACTGAAGGTTGTCACACAAGCCCTTCTCTCTGCAGCAGGATAGAATATCGCTGTTCGTCTAACAGCGGTACGAGCTCTCTAGGGATCATCCATACTATCAGATAAAGGGTGGTTAGAACCTTGGGGTGGTCTACCTTCAGATAAAGGATAATTAGGACCATCGAATGGTCTACCATCATATAAAGGATGATTGGGACCATCGATACCATCGGGTGGAGGTCCATCGGGTGCACATGGCACTACACTTTATTGGGCGGATCAGGATGCACGGACTCCACTAGAGATGGCACAAGCTTGGGACAGCAGAATGACCGTTTTGTGGAAGAAGTAGAACGCTTTAAATAGACTTAGATTACTATAAAATGCCAGCGGCACCCTACAACTGTTGTGATCCAACTACAACCATCCAACTTACAAGAGACATCATATACACTATCCCAACATGTGCAACGTCCGGAAACGCCAAAGCCAGAATGCAGCTAGAAGGAGAAGCACTTTGACCAACAAGGTATACGAGTATGGGGAATTATACGGCGCGGATGTTGCTTTGATCATCTATCAGAAGGGGCGTTATTACACTTTGTTGGGGGAAGGATTGGGGTACGGGTGCCGTAGTGACCGAAACTTCTGACTTTTGGCGCAATGGGACAGGAAGCCTCACAGTAAATACAGTATATAGGATAAACAGAACAATTGAATTAATTACTAACTACCTACTGCCTACGTATGCCTTTATATAGGCCAGCACGAGCTCCTATTGAGCGCCGAGCTTCGGGGTGCCGAGTCAGCTCTTCAGGGTGATCGTCCCTATTATTCTGGAGCTGCTCACCCCTTTGACCTACTAGAATAGCGATCCTACTCCGATTCCGGTTTTCCAGTTCCTAGAACTGAAAGCTCTCCAACCGGCTCCAGTTTATGGCCGCTGCATTACTCGCCGCTGCATTACTCGCTGATCACATGACTTTCCCATCGTGGGTCAGCACGTGTGGCCAATTCACAACACACTTATGTATCTCCTGGTAACACGTGTTTCCCACCATCTAAGAAAGAAATTGTATGTTCACTCCTAATTTTGATGGTATTTACTAAATAGTGGCAAGATGAATTCGTTTCCACTCCCTATAAATATGTTACCACATGATTCTGATGCGAAATATCAACGGAAACGTAACCCAGAAAGTCCAGAACAAGCTGGGAGTAAAGAGAAGGAGTAAGTGGATAAGACAGAAGGTGCCATGACGGATGCGTCATCCAGCCTTCTTAGCATTAGCTCAGCCAGGCCTGTTCGGCCACTGTTGACCAGAATGCGCGGCGTCGCGATGGTTCCCGTTGAGTACACTGTCGGAAATGTTGCAAATACGGCCGTGCGCCCCGTTGGGAAACTCGTGATTTTAGCTGGTAATCGTGGAATATCCCACAGCCAAGCCGAGTTCTCACTTTTGGGTGCGCCCGGCAACGCTTCACCGGAATAGGAGTAATTACAGTATAATACAGTAGGCAGTAATAGGCAGTAGGAATAGACTGAATTGAAGAGCTAACTACTGGGTTCTACGCTACCTATTTGTAGGTCAGGCCAGGCACTCGCTCTGTCCCTGAGAGCGCTCAATTCGGTGCCCAAATTGGCCCTGAGCCCAACCCAGCTGAGAACTCAGTTCTCAGCTCAGCGGAGCACCCAGCTCCGACCTATTTGGCCGAGCTACTGGTGCCCGCTCTGCTCTTCAGCTGCACAGGTGAGACCTGCCAGCGAAGGGTGCATTTGGCTGACTACTCCACGGAGCAGTCGGCGGTAAGTTATACCGCTCCGTGGGGGCCGTCACTACAACAGGAAACCTATTGAGTAACCGTGGATTTATTACCCACCGCTTCGCGGTGGGCGGAAGCAGAATGCACCCGAGAAGCAGAATGCACCCGCCGCGATGGATTTCCCCCACAACTTGTATTACAACTACATTAGGAAGTATGAAAGTAGCTACTTAATACATAAAATTCAATGCTTCGTCTTCAAATTCTTCATTTAATGAAGGTGCATCGCTTTCCCACCCGTTTTCTAGGCCAAGGGAGATATAATCCTGTTAGGTTGCAAATGGTAATTGCGTCAATTTAATATCCTCTTCTTCCTTAATCTCCACCCTATTTTTAGCCTCTCTTTTCTAAGCTAGGGCCTTCTCATAAACCTCAAACTGAATCTCTTGAAATAGGGGATTCCCTATTAGTTCCTCATAGACCTAGAGGTTAATCTCTACATCTATAATAAGCTTTTCTAGATCTAGAATAGGGGCTGAAAGCATAGGATTAATGTTCCTAGTTTTAAGGCTATTAATACAAGCTTTCTCTGCTTTTCACGCCTTTACCCTAGAGTCTCTATATCCCTTTTAAATCTAATTCTAGGCTCTTAAATAAGCTATAGTTCTCTTCTTTTTTTAAATAGCTTTGTGTTTTGCCTTTCTCTCTGCTATTAAAGCCCTTGCCTCATTACTAGTTATGTGCCTACCCTTTTATAAGACTCTTCTATTCAAGCCCTTAGACCTTGCATTCTGTTAAGCCTAAACATGCTTAGTTAGGCTTAATAGCTCTCTCTTATGAAGTTCCCTAAGAATAAGAACAACCTTCATCCTCTAAATCATAGAGTTAATTGCCTACTAACTAGGGCTACTAAATACACCCTTTTTGGCCTATAGTTTACTCTTAAGTTAAGAGAGGGCATTACTTGCTTCTATAGCTTAAGTTGGCATCTTTAGAACTACTAGATTAGGTAATTCTAGAGGCTCTAGCTCTAGCTCTAGTTCTTAAACCAAATACTTCTTCATTAATTCAAAAGCATTCTTAGGCTTAATTAGCTAGATTCTAGACTTCTAAAAAGCTCCTTAAATAGTTATATAAAGGAACGTCTTCTCTTATATTCTAGGAAGGTTGTAGAAAAATGACCTAATTGTATACTAAATATCTAAGCACTAAGTAGCTAATTAAATTGCTTTTTAGTGCTAATGTGCATAAGGTTAGAAAACACCTACATCTAAAGGTTAAAGAATATGCATTAAATGGCTAGGAAATGAATACACATGTATTTTAGCCTATTTAGCCTTAATAGTGAATTTAGGAGCTATATGGCTTATGTAGTTGTCTATAAGTAAGACCTTCTAACATTAGGTTTTAATAGAGCTAAGGTGTAAGACAATGTAGTTAAGGTATAAGAGAGCAATTTCAGTGTTAATATAACCTATATCTAACATAAATATCTATATATTACTAAGGTTAGAGTTCTTAAACTAACTCTCCATTTAGTTAGTCCCTTAAACTATTACATAAGGTGAAATAGAGGTTCCATTTGTACATATAGTTTTAATAAGTGTTAGAGAACGTTAATTTTTAGGAAATAGTGAATACTATAACTATAGATTATTAATTACACCATAATTTATATTATAATATAAATATACATACATTCTTTGCCTTTATAGGAACAATAATTACTTCCCTACTAGTTATGCTAGCCTAAAACCCCTTTTCATTAAAGTTGAGAATATTACTTACTTCTACTCTAAATTTCATATAATATGTCACCTAGCCTAAAAACCACTCCTATACCACCTCTTTGTCTTGTGTACTAACTTAGTTTTAAGCAATTAGCTTTGTTTTTACTACTTTGAATAAATTAGAGTGCATTAATAGGAACTTGTTAAACTATAAGGTTAATGGTAGTTCCTAGCCTTCTAATTACTTTAAATATCCAACTATAGTAAATATAGCATCTTTTGTTACCCCACCCTAATTAACCCTTATATATTTAATATATTTAAGTATTACTATAATCTAAGCATCTAAGAGAACCTAATTATAGCCACTGTTATGGCCTAGAAGCTTAGTTAGAGGATCAATCCCTTTTTTAACTCATTATATTTGTTATAATTTTGATTTAAGGCTATTTAGGTTAATAGAGTAAATATAGGCTAATATAGCAATTGATTTAGTAGGGTTGTTAATAGCCTAGTCTACTACCTAGGCCATTTTTTTGTCATAGTAAAGGGAGGTAGGTTGTAGCATTTTAGGTCACTTTAAAAGATTTAGTCGTAATAGAAATTAGGTAAGTAATGAATGTACAGAAATTACTAGTAGGTGCATTCTACTTCTTAGGTGCATTCTGCTTCTACCTACTATGAAGTAGTAGGTAATAAATCCATGGTTAATATGTATGTATATTCCTATCCTGTCTAATTAATGCCTAAAATTATAGTAAGGGGAACCTAAGATCACATGACCATTTACAACACACCCCCCTAGGTATCTTAGCATCTATAGTAGTAATTTTTAGGGGTGAAAATAAGAGAGAGAAAATAGAAAACCTAAAGTCTAGCTTGTACATTTAGGCAATTACCTAGCAAGTCTATATAGTATATAAAGCTGCTCCTAGTTTAGGTAGCTCTATCTTTCTTTAATATCTAACAACTATCCATGCTACCTACTACTAAGTCTAGCCTAAACTTTCCTAAGTCTTCCCTTCCCCTTCTTACTTTACCTTAACTCTATACGTGCTAGGATCATGGTAGTCATGAGAGAAGTTTAGGCAGACTCTTTAACTTTTATACAACTGTCTCCTACTCTTTAGAAGGTGCTGTCTCCTAACGATCTAGCCAAGGCACCTAAGGAGGACTTAGAGGTGCTAATAGATATCTGTCTCTAGCATCTATATGCTGTTCCTAGTGTAGTGCTAGCCACCTACCCTTAAGAGGTGTTAGCCTAGTACATCTAGGTAGCTAGGACCTCCTAGACTAAGTGTAATTAGTATACACATGCGTTTAATAGCACACGTGCATCTCCCTTCTTCTACTTCTACATATCTGCTAGGGAAATGCAAGGTAGAGCTTATAGGGCCTATGTTATAAAACATGACGTAGCTAGATGCTCTCTAAGTAAGCATGTTCCTTTCTAATAGTCTTTAAGGTTTATATAACACTAACACACTTCTAGGTAATGTTAAGACTTAGAGACTACCATCTCCTCCTCCTCCTCCCTCCCCTAAAGCTAGTAGCTATAAGGGCACCTAGGCCTATGCCTAGAAGATTGCTTAGGAAGAGGCTAAGTGCCTCTAAGGTTAAGCTATGTGCCTATTGCCTAGTGGTCTCTCTATGTTCTAGTTGCTACTTAACTAGAGATTTCTAGGAGTTTAGTAGGATGGTAGAGATGGTTTTTCTATGATTATATAAGGCTAAGAGTAATGATTTTACATAGCTTTTTAACCTTCTATATGGTTTTGTGCTTTTTTTGCTTTTTTTCCATTTTATAGAGATAGCTATAAATGCACTAGCTTTCTCTATAATTCATATGCCATTATTATGACAGTTCTATACATAGGTGTAAGTATAGGAAAAGTTAGATATTCTCCTGTTTTTATATAGTAAAAGTTAGGGATTTCTCCTACTCCTATCTACCTTCCCCCCTTTGTTAAAATGGGTTTAGAATTTCAAAAAATGAATGTGAAATCTCTATGCATAGTATTACATCTATGCTATATAGACTAGACAGAAACCATAATATAGACACTAAGAGTTTAGGTTCTATTGTTCCTAGGGCTATAGTAACAGCTATAGTGTAGGGAGAGGGTGCCTATAGTACTATAACTAAACCTCTAATAGACTTAATTAAAACCCTCTAGGTAGCTAACAAGCTTGCTGTTAAAAGGGCTAAGGACGTAGGAATAGCATGAGTAGAGGACCCTCCTAGATGAAGAGTAGATAATATAGACATCCTATGCTTTAAGGGAGTAGTATACATACCTCCTAACTAGGTAGTATAGATGGAAATCTTTAAGATTTGCCATGACGACCTACTAGCTAGGCATTTTAGATATAAGAAAACCTAAGAGTTAATCTAACGTAAATACTACTAGCCTAGCCTTAGTAAGGAAACTAGGGAGTATGTATAGAGCTATAATAGATGTTAGCATATTAAGCCCATGTAACATAGGCTATATAGCAAAATGCAGGCCTTAAGGATACCCTTAAAACCATTTAAATCTATAAGTATAGACTTCATTATAGATCTGCCCCTAAGTGTAGGGGCAGATTAAGGCAAGGCTTTAGACTTCATCCTTATGATTATTAATCGTTATACTAAGGTGTCTAAATATATACCCTATAGGAAAACCATCATAGCCCTAGAGCTGTTACGCCTCTTCTTTGCATTCTAGGTAAAGGACTTTAGAATCCTAGCTGAAATAATCATAGATTAAGGGAGTGTGTTCACCTATTACTTCTAGTTAGCGTTCTATTTTTACCTTAAAGTAAGGCATAACCTATTAACTACCTTCTACCCTTAATTAGATGGCTAAACTAAGAGGCAAAATCAGAATATTAAGGCCTATCTCTAAATCCACTATAATTAGCACTAAGATAATTAGGTAGAGCTCCTTTACTTTATAGAACTCACCTATAATAACGCTTTCTATAATTCTATCTAAATGTTGCTAAACTAGGCCTAGTATAGTATTAACATTAACCTAAGGCAAGGGGTTAAGGACGACCCTATAAGAAGGGAGGTACTAGTTATAAAAGACTAAGTAAACATAATCCTTAAGCTATAGGAGGAACTAGAGGAAGCCTAGAAGCAAACGAAGGAAGCCTAAATAAGAGGCTATAATAGGCTATATAAGCTAATGTAGTATGTAGTAGGAGAGAAAGTATGGCTTTTAGCTAAAAATATCAGAACCACTTAGCTAAGTAGGAAGCTTAGGCACTACTAGCTTAGCCTATATAAGATTACCTAGTACATTAGTAAGTAGGCTTACTAGTTAAAGCTACTGCTAAGGTATAAGGCAATCTATAATGTGTTCTACATGTCCTTACTAGAAAGGTATTAGAAAAACACAGAGGAACCCAACCCTCTACCTAGCCTAGAAATTATAGACAGTAAGGAAGAATACTAAGTAGAAGCAGTCCTAGACTATAGGGTAATCAAATGAGGTAGGGGCTAGAGAGAGGAATACCTTATTAGATGGGCTAGTTATATAGCTATAGATGATTAATAGGTGCTAAAACATGATGTAGGGCTACTATTAATTAAGGCATATTATAGGAAGTAGGCATAAGGAAGCAAGGATAGGACAACGTAATGGTATTAGCCTTATAAACTATAGGAACGATTAATTAGAACCCTAGTCCTTAGATGAGGACAACAACGAGGACTTAGACTTAGATGAGGATAATAAAGAAACAAGGATTACATCCTTATCCCTAGATGATAAGGACTAGACTAAAGGAGGCCCTAGGGGTGCTAGTAGTAGGGTGTTAAATTTCCACTAGCTAGGCTTTACAAACAGGCGCTCTAACAGACCACGCCCTAGATTGATAGGTAAGGGTATAATGAGAGGAGCTAGCATTACTAGGTGTAGAACTCTACCTACCTATGGGGTTAGCAAGTATCTAAAGAAGAAGGAGGCCACATACCTACAAGGGACTTCATGGTGTTAACGTACTCCTTAAGCCTAGATTAGTAGGCATTAAGGACCTTGTTAACAGAAGCATAGAAGACCTAAGTAGCAGCCTTAAGACCTTTAGTCTTTACCTTGCCTAGCTCCATAAGGCTCTTAGCATGATTTAGGAGAGCCTAGCAAGGATCGTTAGCATTATGTGCAATGACCTTAGAAGGCCTAGCAACTCCCTTATCCTTAGCTAGCTTAGTAGCACCCTTCTTCTTCTTAGGGGTAGGGACATCCTTAGCCTTAGTAGCATTGCTATATATACACTAGGTAGCATAAAGGGTGCTAATGGCCTAGACAATAGCCTTAGAATTAGCAGTAAGGCTAGCATCTTTGTTATTAGCCTAGTAGTTTAGGAGAGCATTAGCTGTAAGCTAGAGGGCCTCTAACTTAGCACTAAACTAGGTAGCAGCCTACCTAACCATTAGTATAAACAAGTAACGAGGAGGGAGTCCCTTACTAGAACACACATGTGGTTACCCTAAAGGCAGTCTGTGCATTTAGCCATGCTAGAAGGGACCTAGCACATCTAGCCTAGGAAGTTGTAATACATGTGTGTACACTTCATGTAACATAGGTAGGAGCTAGCATAAAGGCGTCCTATAGAATTAGGAACCTTATAGTAGGTAGCAACCTTCTACCTAAGCATAGTGTACTCATCCTTTAGAGCCTTAGACTTAGGAATGACAGAGCCCTTAGGCTCCTTAGCTTCGTCCTTAACTTTAGGCAAGTGATATAGATGGATAGTACAAGAACGTAGGGTAGGGGAGGCAACACTAGAAGGAATAGGCATAGTAGGTGCCTATGACTTAGGAGAGCTAGACATCTAGGCTACTAGTCACTTAGGAGCCATTATAAGGGTTAGGTAATGTGAGATCTATCTATAATAATAAGCTCCTATAATCTAGGTAGAAAGGAAGTGATTACCTTAAAGAAACAAGTAACTATGTAGGCCCTAAAGATTAGGACTAAGATTAAGGGTAAAAGGCAACGTAAGTAATGTTAAGGATAAAGGTAGAAGGAAGTTTAATAGGAAGTTTAGAAGGAAGTAGGAGTTTAGCATAACACCTATAACAAAGGGGGTGGCTCTAGTAACTTATAACAAGGGGGGTCATAGGACTAGCCTACTAAGCATGCACCTAAACAAGCCTACCATCTAGGCAAAACAAAAAGTCCAAACGAGCTAGGAGGGTAATTAAGCCCTACTTACAAACCTTCCTTAGAATTAAGGGCAATTCCCCTAGAGGGGGAGGTAATTATAAGGCAGGGCTATTATGTGCCCTTATGTAGACAACAAGGCATTACCCTACTATAAAGAAACCCTAGTTTACTAAGGGCAAGGGGGTTCCTAGATAAAAGGGACTAGAGACCTTAGAAGGAGGCCTCTAGTTAATAGTTGCTATACATACATAGACCTACTATGCTTATAGAATATAATACCTTCCTACCTCCTAACCTAGTTCCCTAGACTCCTATAAGACCTTAGGCTTATGCATTACATTAGCATAAGTAAATATAACATAGAAAGCAAATGTAACGTTGCCATCTACCCTACATTACTAACTAAATTAATTAACAAGCAACTATAATACAAATCAATTCTATAACTTATGCTTGCTATATAACTTCTTTAATTCCATTAAAATGAGCAATAATACAAGCTAAGTTAAGTAGGCTCTAGAATTCCTTTAAGCTAAGCCCTTAGAGAAGCCATCTATAGCTATATGTATTTTTAAAGTCAACTTAAATACCCTCTATACCCACCTCTGTCATGCATGCATGAAAACCTTAAATATTAGTCATAGAGGCTAGAATAAGATACTATTAAAGGTGTAGATTAAAGCTCTTTATAAATACATTAAGGAGTTATATCACACTAGCTATAGAGCCTTAAAAGAGATGGTATTTATAGCCATAAGACATATAAAAGTAGTAGAGATACCCCTAAAGCTATAACCATTAAGGTGCTAGTTTTAGACATTTATAAAGGCAAATTCAACGCTATTTTAAGTCATTAAAACCAAGGCAATTGCTTAAGTCCATGTAACTACACATAATATTACTATAGTAAAGGGGTGGTTTATAGAGTATAAGGCATGGTACACATAACATGAAATCAAGCCCTAAGATATCTACAACTTTAATAAGAGTGGATTTCAAGTAGGCGTTACACTAGGGGAGGAGGTTATAGTCCTTACATATGTTCATAAAGTCTATACTTTATATACTTCATAGGTATAAAGCTAATGTTATAGTAGTTATATGTGCTAATGGCTAAAAACTACAAATCTATTACCATGATTAAGATGATATGTGTAATTAGAACTTATACACCCCTAATTATCATTATATAAGGCTAGTAGCATATAGAGTCTTAGTATTATGAAAACCTTACTAGTAATGAGCTTGTCTTATTATTAGACTCTAGATATACAAATAATGAGCTAGTAATGTTATATTTAGAGCATTTCATTCAACATATAAATGCTAGCCCTAATTATCCTAAGAAAGTCCTCCTTATAAATAGCTACATAAGCTATACTAGTTCTAAGTTTATAATACAAGCCACCTCTATGAATATTCATCTATATCCCTTTTCATTACACTTTATGCATTATATGTAACTACTTAATGTTAGTGTTTTCTAACCTTATAAACATTAGCATAAGAAGGTAGTATAGTATGTAATGCATAGCCTTAACATTAATTATAATGTTACATCCTTCTTTTGTAATCTTATAGAGATTAGAGAGAATACCTTTAAAAAAGGCACAATTTAAGGGGCTTTTTAAGAAGCTAGGATGTAGCCTATTAATAGTAAGGAAGCTATTAAGAAGATGAAGATATATACCCCTTAAGAACGCCCTCCTCCTTCTATATAACTACCTTAAACACTTATAAAGTTCATGCATTTACAGCTTAAGTTAGAATAGTAGTAAAGGAAGTTATTACTATTACTTTCTAGCCCATCTACTTAAGAGTAGAACTCCTTTTTATAAGGAATAGAGAAGGTATTAGCTAGAGGAGAGCTAGCTGTCTTATAATATAACCTCCTTTTTATAAAGGTTATAGCTTAATGTAATGCTAGGTCCTAGTGTTAGACTTATAAAGGCTTAGCTTATGTTAGGTTAGTAAATAAGGTAGGGGATTAATCATAAAGGCTTCATTCTTAAGTTATAGCACGTTACTAGTATATATGAAATACTATATTAAGTTAAGCATAAAGCTCCTATCTAAGAACTAACTATCTACTTATATAGTAGCATTATACTAATGAAGTTTATAGACTCCTTCCTAAGTCCTAGGACTCCTAGAGTCTAAGGACTCCTACTAGACTCCCCTAAGTTCATTACATAATGTGTTAGCTAATGTCATGTAACACATTAGCTAATGGTTAGATAACTAGGTTATCTATTTGCTACTACACCCCTAGGGTCTAGGGTTACTGTTTATGTAGCCTTAACCCTTCTTATCCTATAGATATCTAGCCTTCCTATTGCCTTGTAACACTTACCCCTTCCTTCCTAAGCATTTATCCTAAATCTTCTATAAGTAAGGCTTGTCTATCTATCTATCCTACTCTCCTTACTATACTCCTTTATAACTCTATATAATGCTTACTAACACTATACATAAGCTCTAGGAACGTAATGATCTAGTACATTAGATTATTAAGAATAGTTTTATAATGAATTCTTGCTTAAACTATGTTCATTAGGGTGTTACCTATTAGGCCTCCCCTAATGATTCCTAAAAGTATACTAAGTGTGTCTAGCATTAACTAAAATGTAACTATATAGGTCCTAAGCACCTAGACTAGGTAAAGCTTAAAAAGGAGGAAGAACGTCTAGATTATAAAGAGGAAGAAACTCTTGTGAAGTTACTCTATCTATAGAAGCAGAAGTGCCTCATCTAAACCTATGGAAAAGATATGCTTTATTAAGGTTTAAAAACCCTTAATGAGTTAGAAGTAGTAGAGGAGGCTAATTGTGTAGTAGCTAAGAAGCAAGCTAAGGAGGCTGCTTTTGCCTAAACTAGTTCTAAACCCTTAGCTCCTACTAATAAGCCATTCATTCCTTTTAACCTTATAGGTCTCTCTCCTTCCTATTAGAATGATTTCCTATAGGATGTTAGCATCTCTACTCCTAGAGCAGCTTATGGCTAATGTTTCTTATAAGCTTCTAAGAGTTGTCTATTAGTTTATATCCCTTCCATTTAATAAGGAACTATTATTATTAGCTAACTAACCTTTAGTCTAGGATTTTCTCAACTTAGTACACCCCTAGTTTGTACTCTAGTTAGATTTTAGTATTCGTTATAAGTAGGGTGTCCCTCTTTGCTAGTTCTAATAACAAGACATAAAAGATAGGGTGTAGTCTAGATTTCATAGGTAGTTATAGTCTATAGTTAACTAAGCTTACTTTCTTAAGTATCTTAAAAGGCCCTAACTTCTTAAAGTCTAGTTTCATGCTTAGTTAAGTCATTTTAATGTGTTTCTAGAGTAGGTATACTTTATCTCCCTCCCTAAAGGTAGGTTCTATACTATGCTTCCTATTTGTATAGACTATAGATCGTCTGTTTAGGAATTAGATATCTATAGCTAACTGTTTATAGAACACCTTAATTTATTCTACTATGATTATAGCTTGTTCTGCTCTAACTTTGTCTTGCTATAGCTACTTATATACCTCTAGCTAGTAGCTATAGTTTATGAAAAATAGCAAGACTTTAGTCATTTTAGTCATGGTGCTATTATAGGCAAACTAGGCAACTAGTAAGATCTATACCTAATTATTCTACTAATGATTAACATAGCTTTATAGGTACTACTTAAGGGTCTAATTTAATTGCTTAGTTAACCTATTAGTCTAGGGGTAGAATGCTATTAATAGCTTATAGTTTATGCCTAATAGTACTATGAGTGTTCTCTAGAATTTTAAGGTAAAGAGCTTGTCTCTATCTAAGATGATTTCTTCTAGTAGTTCATAATTTATAATAATGACTTAAAGGAAGGTGTATGTAAGTGCCTTAGCATTACTAGCTTCTAAGTATAGGATGAAATACTTATATTTCATAAGTCTTTCTATAATGATAAGGATGGAGTTATACTCTATTCCTATTAATGG
Source organism: Pseudogymnoascus sp. WSF 3629 (assembly GCA_001662585.1). Taxonomy (NCBI): domain Eukaryota; kingdom Fungi; phylum Ascomycota; class Leotiomycetes; order Thelebolales; family Thelebolaceae; genus Pseudogymnoascus; species Pseudogymnoascus sp. WSF 3629. Next base: position 64,870 of record KV454669.1, read on the forward strand.
ACCCTTAGAGAGTAGTAGCTTAACTATAAAGTCTAAAGTAATTAACTTCTATACTTCTTTTAGTACTAGGAGGGACTTTAGCTGTTTATATAGTAAGTGCCTATTAGATTTCAATTTGCTATAAATGTCATACTCTTATACTACTGTTTCTACTTGCTTTTACATACCTAGAAAGTAATAGTGTTAACTAATTTAGTTAAAGGTTTATGCTATTCCCTAATGACCATGTACTAGGAGTAAGTGTTGTTCTTATACTAGTAGTCATCTCATTTGATTTAGGACATATACTAATCCTTTAAACTAGATTAATCCCTATTCGTTAATGGTAAAGCTACCCTTAACTTTAGCTAGAACTCATTTTGTATACTTATCTATTACATAAGCATTTTTAAGTCTCATTTCTAGCTCTATGTCTTTAACAATGGCAATTGTTACAAGTAGTTTATTATACTACATGCCCTTGTTAGTTTTCTTAAGGATTGCCCTTAGCCTTTTCTCCTTTAGTCTAACATAGTTAGTACATTAGCTAAGAGCATCTACTCTTGCATTCTTAGAGCCTTTTTAGTAGGTTATTATAAAGTTGTAAGCTATGAGGGTTTCTGCCTAGTAGACTTGTCTATGGTTTAAAACCTTAGTTGTAGTAAAGTATATAAGGTTCTTATAAGCTGTTTATACCTACATAGAGTAGGTAGCTCCCTTAAGATATACTTATTACTATTTAAAGGTAACAATAATAGCTAGTAGCTCCTTGTTATAGATGTCATAGTTAAGCTCTATAGGTAATAGTTTCCTAGAGTAATATATAATTAGTTTAAACTTGTCATTCTTATCTAGTTGATTTAGGCATGCCCTAATTACAAAGTTAAAGGAGTCTGTCTTAAGGATAATCTTCTTTATAAGGTCAAATGTAGTAAGGATGGGTGCCTTAGTGAACTTTGCCTTAAGTTCATAGAAGGTAGCCTCTGCCTTCTTAGTTCATTTAAACATGAGATCCTTCTAGGTTAGCTCTATAAGTAGCTAGGCTACTTTAGAGTATCTTATAATGAACCTTTAGTAGAAGTTAGCAAAGCCTAGGAAGGCTTGTACTTCCTTAACTATGGTTAGTATTAGCTAATTTAATACTACTATAACTTTAGCTTAGTCCATTTTAATGCTATGTGTTCTAATGATGTAGCCTAGGAATTTAACTTAGCTCTTATAGAACTTACATTTCTCTAGCTTTAATAGTAAGCTATGTTCCTTTAGCTTTTTTAGGACAAGGTAGACATGCTTAACATGCTCTTCTATGCTCATTAAGTATACTAGGACATCATCTAAGTAGATAATGATAAATATGTCTAGGTATTTATATAAGGCATTATTCATAAGTTACTACATGAATGTAGGTGCATTCATTAGCCTAAAGGGCATGACTTAGTATTTAAATAGGTCATAGTAGGTATAGAATGCTATTTTCTACTCTTCTCTAGCCTTAATTTAGATCAAATTATATGTGCCTTATAGATCTAGTTTTATAAAGATCTTTGCTCCTTAGAATCTATTATATAGTTTGTTAATTAATAGTAAGGCATACCTATCCTTAATAGTTATATTATTTAATGCTTAATAGTCTATACATAGTCATTTTAACCTATCCTTCTTTAGAACCCATAGTAGTAGGCTCCTTATAAGTGACTTAGATAGTTAAATAAACCCTTTTTTAAGGCTATTATTAATGTATTCTTTTAGTAGTTTTAGTTTGTCTACTAACATCTAGTATATTAGTCTAAATGGTAGACTCTTTCCTTTCTCTAGAAGTATCTTATAATCCTATGGTTAGTGCTTAGGAAGCACCTTGTTCTTAGGGCCTTCCTAGAATAGTTGCTTGTATTTCTTATACTCTACTAGTATACTTGTTAGTAAGGATGCCTAGGCTAGGTCATTAGGCTTCTTAGAGGTTATACATAACTCTCTCTAGCCTTAGGAGGGTTTCTCCTAATCTTGTACTATGTCTATTCGTTACTTACATACACACTAGCTTACTACCACCTTTTCTTTCTACTAGTTAATCTAGGGGTTGTGTTTCTTAAGCTATAGCATACTAAGGATACATACATGGTTGTCTATGTACATAATGTTAAACTAAATCGTTTCCTTAGGTTCATGTAGCATGACCATTTCTAATAGGACTATCTTATAAGTTACCATTCCCTTATTAGTTAAGATAGGCTCTCTATTTATAACTATAAGTAGGTAAGGGTAGGCTTTTAACTATGTCTTAAAACTCTATATATCTACTACTTTCTTTGTTATAAAGTTGCCTATTACTCTAGAATTAATCATTACTTAAAGGTGTTGTTTCTATACTTTTACAACTATATATAGCTATATGCTACTTATTATAACACATAGCTAGTTTGTACTTAGCCTCTTCTTATTGCTCATTAGTGGCCTACTGTTAAGGACTCCTAGTTTTTTAACTCATTAGAGGCATAGTCTTTATCTATCTTACTTAGTAGTCCTAGAGGAGACACTAGTGTCTCTCTAGTAGGTAATTCCATCTTAAGATCAAGTTGTCTAGTAGATCGTCATCTCTAGGTGATTTCTTTCATCTCTTGCTAGCTATAGTATACTAGTATTTAATTCTAGGGAAAGTGTTAGTTCCTGTCCTTATGTAGGTAGTATATGTAGCATAATCTACTATAGTACTTATTCTACTCTATGTATTAGTACTAGGGGTAATTAATCTCTACTACATTACGTTGTTCTAATCCCTTTCCTTTTTCTTTACTTATAAACTCTATTCCTACCATGATTTCGTAAAGGTTTTCTACATCTCTATCTATAGGTTTATAGTCTATAACAGCTTAGTCTACTTATAGTTCCTAGGGGTTAGGCCCTTAGGTTTCTTCTACTTCTTGTATATCTAGTGCATTATACTCTATAAGTTTGTATTTTAGCTATATAGTAGCTTTACTTAAGGTATGGTTTACTCCCCTTAGTTTCTACCTCTATAGGTAACTAGGATAACATCTTATTATGTAGATTACAACCTCCTAGTCTTATTAGGTGCCTTACTAACTAGTTAGTAGTAGTAGCATAGGGATTACTTAGGAAGTCCCTTAGTAGAGCATACTCTATCTATAGATGTCTACTACTCCTAGTAGGTTCTCCTTAAAGGTAATCTCTCTTACGTCTTCTTTAAACTCCTATAGCCTAAGTTTCTAGGCTTTAGTAAGTTCCCTTTTAAGTAGTTTATATTCCTCTTTACTTAAACCTTCTCCTTCTAGGGTGCTGTTGTCATTTATACCCTAATTAGGCTTGTTTGTAAACGTGGCATTTAGTTGTTCCCCTTTAGTAATATATAGCCTCCTTAACCCTACTAAGTTGCATTAAGCTACCTACTAAACTTATGTCTATTATTCCCTTTCTTAGGCTACTTACATTCCTAGGCTATATAGCTAGGCTTGTTATAATTAAAGTAGAGCTATTCCTTAAGCTATTACTCCTTGTTAGGGTTATAGGGTCTCTTACTAGGTTTAAATGTAGCGTTAAGCTCTATTAGCTAAGGCTAGTAACTCTTCTATTATTATCTCTTCTTCTAGATCTATTAGTAGCTAGATAATCTTCCTTTCCTCTTAAGCTAGCATTTATAGTAGTAATTATTAATTTTCTAAGCTAATTTAATCATTTCCTTAAGGTTGTCTAGTTTGTTAGATTAAGAGATTTTATCTTTTATATAATCCTTTAACCTTATGTAGTACTAATTACATATAGCCTCATCCCTAACTAGTAAGAGGGGTATACTACTAGAACTTAGTAGTGTATGTAATGGCTAATCCCTTTTGTCTAAGGGCCTAAATGGCTTATACTACATTTCTTTATACATTAACGTCTCTAAAGTTTGCCTTAAGTTGCTTAATAAACCTAGCCTAAGAAATGAAGATGTCTTTAGTGCCCTAGTTAGCCTTAGTCATAACCCTTCTATCTTTAGTATAGTGACTCATGTAGTTGCTAAGATAGTTAGAGATCTAGTTAGAGGCTAGGCCCCTTAAGAAGGCCACTACCTATAGAACCTATTATACTTTAAAGGTAAAGTGTTTAGCATTAAAGGCCATCTATAGTTCTGTTTAGATAAGGAAGCTCTTAAGCTTCTTATAGTTCCTATTAAAGGTGTCTAGGAACATAATCTTAAGTTTGTCTAAGGGGTGTAGTGCTACTAGCATAGGCATAGGGCCTATAGTAGCCTCTAATCCCTTTAGCATGGCATCCTTCTATCCTTTACTAACTATTAACATGTTGCTTTGTATATAAGCTAGTACCTTGTAGAGTGGTGCTTAAAGTGTAACGCTAGGTCCTAGTGTTAGACTTATAAAGGCTTAGCTTACGTTAGGTTAGTAGATAAGGTAGGGGATTAATCACAAAGGCTTCGTTCTTAAGTTATAGCACGTTACTAGTATGTATGAAATACTGTATTAAGTTGAGCACAAAGCTCCTATCTAAGAACTAACTATCTGCTTATATAGTGGCATCATGCTAATGGAGTCCATAGACTCCTTCCTAAGTCCTAGGACTCCTAGAGTCTAAGGACTCCTGCTAGACTCCCCTGAGTCCGTCACGTGATGCGTTAGCTAACGTCATGTGACACATTAGCTAACGGTTAGGTAACCGGGTTATCTATTCGCTGCTGCACCCCTAGGGTCCAGGGTCACCGTTCATGCGGCCTCAACCCTTCTCATCCCGTAGATATCCAGCCTTCCCGTTGCCTCGTAACACTTAACAGAAGGCAAAAATCCAAAGTCAAGCTGTCTTACAAACCAAAGGTGGTCCATTAACAGTAGCAGATGCTCGAAAGAGGCAGGAAGATAAGGCACAGAAGGAAAAGGAGGCTAAAGAACGAAGAATATTATACAAGACTCGTATTGCAACAAGCAAAGTACGAAAAGAGCTTCATGCTCAAGGAGTTCAAGCGCAGAAGGCAGAGCTTGCACGAAAGAAGGAGGTAAATATGTTATTGAAGGCAAAACAGGAAGTCCCCATAGCGTTATTAACCCCCATCCTAGACCCTAAGAAGGAGGCAAATGAAGAGAATATCCAAGAAGAAGTTAGTACGCAATTAGTATCAATGATGGGGCAAGGCAACGACGATGATGATGAGGCTACAGGATTCATTAGATTTGACGGGCTAGATGAGACACATGATGATGATAATGTAGATCCAGGGTTATTTTAAGGTTTAATAATAGTTTCCTAATCTGTAAACAGCTTCAAATATCATTTTTGAAACCATGATAACATATATAAAGATGGGGATTGTACTGTAATTTGTATGTGTAGGCTACCTTTAGCGATAATGTGGCGACGTTACGTTCGCTTTCCACGTTACATTCGCTTGCGCCGACCACCACCAGGTGGTCGAGAGCGAACTCCGACTATTAGTGCTTACGAATCGCCAAGAGCTGTCAACTTGGGCGCCTAGGGAGCCGTTTAGATTCGTCGACAGCCGACGCAGATGTCAGCCAACTCCCAGAAGTGGGCTGCGCGTGCCGTCCCAGCCTCGTCGAGCTGAAAATGGGTCACAATGCTTTCTCCAAAACGAGGCCAGCTCTTTTGAGCCATGACTTTACAGCTACTTCTTTATCACCAAACTTCATAATTCTGTCAAACCCACCATTCAACCCATCCTCTAGCCATGCCGGAGCACGAGCTCCGCCTTCTAGCCCTTGATGGAGGCGGCGTTCGTGGCCTTTCGACACTTCAGATCTTGAAGCAGCTCATGGACGTCGTCGATCCGGAATCTCCGCCAAAGCCTTGCGATTATTTCGACATGATCGGGGGAACCAGTACTGGCGGGTTCGTTTGTAATGTAGCTTGACATGCTGGGCACGTCGCTAACAGCTGCAGTCTTATAGCGATCATGCTTGGCCGGCTTCAGATGACCGTCGACGACTGCATAAACGCATATGTCTCGCTGTCCGACAGGGTATTCCAGAAGCGGAGGCACCGTGTGACAATTAAAGGCAACGTTCAAGGACAATTCGACTCCGCCGAGCTGGAACGAGCGATAAAAGAGATTATCGTGAGCCAAGGACTAGAAGAGGATACGTTGTTGAAGGACTCACCAGACGCAAAGTGTAAAGTGTAAGCGTAAATGACAGAGCGTAAATGACAGAGCGTAAATGACAAAACTAAGTTGGTCGAGGAAACTAACTGTAGAGCGCAGGTTCGTTTGCGCGACAAGCAAGGAAACCGGCGACACAGTCCGGCTCACCTGCTACCGCTCTCCACGCGGTCGAGAACAACTGCTTCGAACTACCAAGATATGGGAGGCCGGCCGAGCGACGTCGGCAGCCTCGTCCTTCTTCGATCCCATTACGATCGGTGACTTTGGCGAAGGATTCGTCGACGGCGCAACAGGAGCGAATAACCCGGTATACGAGGTGTGGAACGAGGCTCAAGACCTATGGCCATCCGGCTCGCTCGAAGAGAGCGTCAAGTGTTTTGTGTCGATAGGGACTGGTATTCCGTCCCTTACGCCCTTCACTGATGATCTCGCCGGCGTTGGCAAGAGTCTGCTAGCCATTGCTACAGAGACGGAGAAGACTGCGGAGAGGTTCTGTCGGGATAAGTCGGGGCTTGACGACAAGGGGCGCTACTACCGATTCAACGTCCTACGAGGTTTAGAAGACATTGGGTTAGAGGAATCGAAGCGTAAGAACGCGATCATCGCGGCTACAAACCGATACGTTGCATCTCAGGCTGTATTTAAGCAAATGAAGGCGTGTGGGAACAGCCTTGCCGATAAACAATGTACGTCTAGTTCTACCTTGATAGCCTAGAGCCATCTTTAGATCAAGTTTATAGCTAAGAGCAATGCACGAGAATAGACTTTGGATTGTACCGTGTTCCCTTCAGCTTAGATGGCGTTCCTCTTGTCAACGAGTTTGTAGACCGAGCATCGGAAATGGAGGGGATTGAGAAACACCTCCTGCCTACAAGACGGAAGCGACGTCGCAAGGTTGTGGTTCTTCATGGCCTAGGTGGGATTGGCAAGACGCAGCTTTCTATCGAATTTGCAAGAAGACATCAGCTGCGATTCAGTGCAGTGATCTGGCTAGATGGAAGAAGCGAAGACAGGCTCAGGCAAAGCATCGCAACTGTCGCAAGCAGGATCCCGAAGAGTCAGATCCCAGAATCAAGTCGAAGGCATTCACCGCAAAACACGACTGATATTGATACGGCTATCAAAGATGTTTTGGCCTGGTTAAGTGCTCCAGAAAACAACACCTGGCTCGTCGTATTCGACAACGTCGACAAAGACTACCAAGACCTGCAACATACCCCTGATGCATACGATGTTAAGCGCTACATTCCAAGTGCTGACCACGGATCGGTCCTCATCACGACCCGGCTCGTGAACCTTGGGCAACTCGGTACTCCGATCCAGGTGAGCAGGGTCGATGGTGAGCAGGCTCTTGCGATTTTTAAGAACGGGTATAGGAGAGATTTTGAAGGTACGTTGCTGCCCTCTTGCGTGGAAGGCCCTTGCAAGAAAGCATCGTTGCTCATATCAGCCGCAGACTCTGCAGAAAGCAACAGGCTATTAGGCCTTCTCGACGGTCTACCTCTAGCGCTTGCGCAGGCCTCTGCGTTCATGCGGGAGACAGCGACTTCCTTCGCCGAATACATCGAGTTTTACAAAGCACAATGGGGAGAATTGATGGGCTCGCATGATAGCTCTCAGGCGCCGCTTCAAGAATATCAGAATGGAAGCATCTGGACTACATGGACGATATCATACCAGGCGATCCAGCAGAGAGACAAGATGGCAGCAAATCTACTACTGCTTTGGGCATGCTTAGACAACAAGGATCTATGGTTCGAGTTGCTCGTTCCCGCATATAGGAGACTTAGGACAGAAGAGTGCATACCTGAATGGTTCTGGGCTGTTGCTAGCAGCAAGCTCACGTTCACTCGTACCGTTAAGCTTCTACTTGGCTATTCTCTTGTTGAAGGGACTGAAGGCCTATCAAGCTACGCTACGCACCCGATTGTGCATGAGTGGGCGTGGCAAATGCAGGAAGAAGATGCGCGAGCCAAGCACCGGTGGCTATCTAGAGTTATCATCGGAATGGCAGTACCTCATAGGTCCGAAAGGGATTTCTCGGTTACCCAGCGACGGCTTTTACCTCACGCGGACCGTTGCGTAGGACCCAGCCTAGGTGGCATTACCAACAGTTATGATATGCAAAGGCACTCAAACGCCGCTATATTAACGTTCGATGCTCTTCATAGCTTAGGTAACCTCTATGCGGACCAAGGCAAGCTAGGCGAGGCTGAGAAGATGTACCAGCGAGCGCTACAAGGAAAGGAGAAGGCACTCAGTGCAGAGCACACATCGACACTCCAGACGGTCAACAACTTAGGCATCCTCTACAGGGACCAAGGCAAGCTGGGCGAGGCAGAGAAGATGTACCAGCGAGCGCTGCAAGGATATGAGAAGGCACTCGGTGCAGAGCACACATCGACACTCGAGACGGTCAACAACTTGGGCATCCTCTATATGGACCAAGGCAAGCTGGGCGAGGCAGAGAAGATGTACCAGCGAGCGCTGCAAGGATATGAGAAGGCACTCGGTGCAGAGCACACATCGACACTCCAGACGGTCAACAACTTAGGCATCCTCTACAGGGACCAAGGCAAGCTGGGTGAGGCTGAGAAGATGTACCAGCGAGCGCTGCAAGGATACGAGAAGGCGCTCGGTCCAGAAAGTGTCATGACTTATGTCCCAGCACTGAACTCATTCTGGGGCCTCGGAGCTCTCTTCCACGTTGTTGGCAATTTTGCTGAGGCTAGAGGAATGTACTCGAAAGCTCTAGTGGGATATGAGAAAGTCGTTGGACATGATCATCAAAGTTGTCAGCATTTACGGGAGATGCTCAGTTCTTTGGACGGTACGGCGAATAGCCTCTTAATAGACACGATGGAGGATTTGAGGCACAAACCTGAGGGACAATCATCGCATTTCATCACTGAAAAGACACCATCAAAATCAAAAAGACATAAGCTTCTGAGAAAGCTCGGCTTAAGGTAGCCCTCCGTCTACATTATTTGTTGGCATACTCGGAGACGAGTCGTGGGTATCTACAGAACAATATATCATATTACAAACGAAGTAACCTACTCTATTGTGGCTCATGGCGCTGGAAACTTGGCCTCTAGTTAGGGAGGTGGTTATCTATGATCTAATTGAACAGCCGGAAGTGAAATCGTCATGTAGAAACCAAATATAATCCCTCACACTATAGTCTGGGTGACAAACGGCCCCGCCTGTCAGGTGGACGGCACAGGGAAGATCACTGTCTTCTTCCGCGTTTTAAGCCTGCGGTACCAGGTATCCCCTGATGCAGCGTGGGAATGCCCTTTCCATGCACCAACATAGATGCCGCTATAAAAGGAATTGATGCAGGGTGTGTCTCGCTGATGCTGCATGGCACACCAGTGTAGTTGGGAACTTTGTGCTTCCTCATTCAGCCCGCTGCAGAAAAGAACGCAATTGACTCATTGAGCTGGCTTTCACTGTCACCCAATTATTCCCGCTCTTACATGAGTGAGAATTTTAGGTTGTTGGCGACCTTCAGATTCCTTCCTATATAAAGTGCCAAATTCCTACTGTCTTTCTTCCGTCCTATCCACAGATCTACAGTTCTCATTATTGATCCGACGTCTCAACAAAACTCTATCCTCCCAGATATTGCGTCCAAACACTTCGACGTAAGTTCCCAGCTAGTGCTTTCATGATAGGAATCTAACTATCGTGAAGCATCCCTAGACTGCCTCTCAAACCGAAATTTACTCAGAGCCCGACAGTTAAATATACAAAATGTGCCAAAAACTGATTACTGTAACAAAATACAGTGGCTGCCCGGCAACGTGCCACTCAACGTCATTCATCGTTGTGAGATGCCCGACGGCCAGTAGCACAGGTGTTGAATGTGCAACGAAGAAAGAGGTTCCTCTTGCCCAATCTAGAAGCCGTGATCAATGCGAGGCCCATAGAGATGAAGGATATTCTAGATAGGTATGTATCAATAACAACTAATCGACATCGAAGCTTCCGCTTATCATGCCATGCCATAGCGCAAGGAATCTAGATCCATTCTCACTGCGAGCGAGACTTAGGATTAAGGTGTATCGTTTGATGTCTCTGATTTGGGACCTGGGAAAGCAGTCAGTAGTATTGGCGGGTAAACACAAGAATAACAGAACTTACAAAGTTCTTTCATTTCCGTCTGAATAAAATCACATACAGTTTGAGCAGAACTGATTTCTCCACGCCAACATTGATTGATAATCTCCCCACATATGATTTCTGCCACACTGGGAAAATTTTGAGCCTCAAACAGTTCTATAACGTCGTTACTATCCAGCTCTTGAAACGGGTAATGACCAGTGATGATCATATATATTGTAGAGCCAAAGCTGAACAGATCATCCTTCACAGTCGGCGCACAGCGAAGATCAAGGCCAGGTCGTTCGAACCTAGTCCCTACACATGCTGAAGCACGCGACCCATCAAGTGAAGAGCCACTGAAGTCAGCAATTTTGAGACCAAGGCCTGCATCCAGCAAGAAATTTTTTGGCTCAACGTCACAATGTATAATGTTCTTGGAATGTAGAAGTTGTAGTCCCTCTGCAGCCTCCATAATCCATTGAAGGCGTTGACATGCCGATATCTTGTCGTTATTCGCCAATATATAATCCTTAAGGCAGCCGTTAGGCATGTATTCCATAGTAAGGGAGCAGTCATCGGAGCTCCAATTAATTATCTTCACTAGACGTGGATGAGGCCCCAATATTTTGTATATATTGTATTCTGCCGTCAAGTCTCCGCGACACTTCTCTGCTCGCAAACCAGGCCACGGTATTTTAATCACATCGCCAGACGGTAAACGTTGTACCAGCCCTGATACTCCGCCTGATATTGTTTCGCCTTTCGAGTCCATAGAGACGTACTCGTCAATCTTTGGCAATGAAGCTCCCTAAGTTTCAACTTAGCTTCGTCCTCTGTATAGTGAAATGTTTTGAGATTGAACATTTAAAGTGAAAAATATACTGACCGCTTCTTTATCGGAAGCATCTTGCCCCCTCTCAATGTCCTTCCTCGTTACTCTACTGACCCATTGAAAGCTGAAAAACCAGATGGTCGTGCCGAGAATTTGACCTGTTCGACTCAAAAACCACAGGAATCCCCGAGAAACCCTGCAGTCGAGATACATGCGTCCCCAGCTCATAGGAGCGAAGTGTGGTAAGCTAGCTGGGCGTCGCCTCGTAGAAAGTCGAATATTTCTTAGACCGTCACGGATATTAGAAGCTGAAGGCAATTCTTTGATCTGGTAGTACTGAGGAATGGTGGGAAGCCTGAGCATGTCCGTAAAGGCAGTATCCATCTCTCCACGGACCTGCAATTACAATGTTCCGTAGTACCTTTTTTGGCCACTTATCATATGCCACATGTCACTTCGGTATTCTTATACACTTTATAAGACTTACCCTTATTGAGCAAAAAGTGAGAAATTGCCTCTTTAGTTGCAATAATTGTTGCAAAGGAATCATTACTTGAACCATTATTGTAGAAGTAGCTTTAGTATTGCTATTATACTATAATGATACTTATCTTACAATGGCAGAGAATTCACAAAGGCAGTGAGTGGCATTAGGTGGCAGTTCAGTCATTTCTCATAATTTAAGTAGCATTTCAGTCATTTCGCATAAATTAGGTGGCACTTTGGTCATTTACCGTAATAATAATAATAATAATATGTAGGCTTGCGTAAGGCCAGATCTTCCTCCTCACGTGATTTTACAACTCCAAGAGCAAATTGAGGTTCCCCTTAGAATGTGGCTACACCTAATAGGTCTATATCCTGTGGAAGGAGATCCTGCGGCCAAAAATGTCTGCATTTTCCATTTTTCTTGTTGTCATCCTCTAGTATGCGTTAGTATTTTTGACCGTGTCCTAAGTCTGTAGTGGAATAACGTTCGTAATCGTCACTTATATCTACTTGTTTGTCCCTGTAGAATCAAACCTTGCTGGCTCACCTTTGCGTGGCTCGTGCTAGGTTAACTCCATGTTCTTCATAGGTGTCCTTGTAGTTTGTGAAAGAAGACTATGCTACTAACACATTAGATCTATGTCATGTTGTACTAATAGGAACGGATTAATCTACTCTATGATAGCATTTAGCACATTGTACATTATAAAGGATAGAAAAACCTAGTATCGTTAATTTAAGGGCTAGACTTAAGTGAAGGAAGCAGCACCTCTTCTAGATTTTTTTTCATTAGGTCTTCATTAGACTGCTTTGTAAGTAGACTTACCCTGTTGACTAATTGTGTAGACTTTACGCTTAGTCTTTAAGAGGCAATTGTAGTAACATGTCATTAGAGGCATTAATAATCTAATTACTGTTGACGAAATGAGTGTCTTAGAAGACAACTACTATAGCAGAGTCCCCTACTCTACATTCTCACTACCTCTACCATACGACCCTATGAGTAAATGACATCTTAAAACACCTTACAAAGCTTTTTTCTCTACATCCATCTAGATCGTGTCTACTACTAGCCTATCCTCATGATTACTATCATGATCTTGCTACTTCCCCTCTAAAACCGTTATACCCTCTAGCAACATATTTAGCACATCTTCTTAGGTGTCTAAGCCTCTAAATTAGAACCAGAAGATCGTGCTAGCAACAGCAGCCAAAATCGCTAGGATCACGTAGTTCTAGATGAGTAGAGGATCGTTAGAAAGTAGGATAAGGGCCTTGCTAATTGTAGTAGCAAAGGCGTTAGTAAATAAGGTAATAGCCTAAACGAGCAAACGCATGTTCTTTAGCGCCTTAGAGTAGGCGTATTTAAGGGAGGTAATAGATGCAAAGATTTTAGAGATGGCAATGAGGACAAAGGCGCTAGTTTAAGCCTATGTTATAGTTAGTTTATAACTCTTTAAAATAGTGTAATTATAGAGTAACTAACCCTAATGTTAATAGGTAAGACGCGTGGATTCCCGTTAGCATTAACATAGCTGTTTACATTATATCTATAGGGGTTAGTGTAGTAAATGTACAGTTGAAGGACAGAGGCCTATATCATGGTAGCATAGCCAAAGTAGAAACTAGCTATAATGTGCTTAATAGGTGTAAAGTTGATCTTCATCTTTTATAAGAGTAGGTATAGACTGAGATTAAAACATAGGATAAGGATGAGTAGTACTAATAGATTAATGTTTGAAATAACATCGTTAGGAAGTCTATAGAGCTATAGAGTTGCTGCCTAAGAAATTAAGTTGTTGTTAATTTGGTTGTAGTAAAGCTAGAAGAGTGGATACTATGTGAAGACAGCACAAGCTGTAAAGCTATAACAGACCTCATTAACCTATGCGTCATTAAACATCATCTATTTAGGGCATAGTTTAAGGTTGATGTTTAAGGGTTTAGTAGACTCCTACATTAACCTATTATGGAGATTCTTCTAGGTCCTATATAGGTTAAAGTGCTAGTAACCCTTTTATGCATAGAGCTAGATATATAACACCTTAATTAGTATAGATCCTTATAGTAGAGTACGTTTATACTTTCTATAAGCCTAAAGCATGACTGCTAGACAGACGTAGTAGATTAAAGTTAGAAGAAGCCACGTAAGCTAGAATCTAACATACTTCTTAGTGTAGGTTATGCATAATTAACTAATTAGTGCTCTAATGTTAACAAATAGATAGAAGTACATGTAGACTCTATTAGTAGTAAGAGTAGGGTCATGAATTAATCTCTTGCTAGTTAGAAGCTTATAGACAACCATTTTAGTAAGTAGAAGTTGCTTAACAACGAGCGCTAAGATGTTTGGCTTAAATCCCCTAGTCCTAACACTAAGAATGACTATGCCTAGCATAAAGTAGCTAAGAGCTCCTTAGGGGTTTAAGATGACTAGGGGAAGAGTAGTAATGATAAAGAGTAAATGGGCTATAATTATAATTCCTAAAGTAATATAAATCGTTTTATAATGACCCTAGTATGAATTAGCAATATAGGCACCTATAAGTGGTGTAATATACATCTAGAACTAGTTGAATGTTCTAATTCTAGTAGATGCTCTCTAGCCTATGTTTAAGGCTCTAGCTTAGCCATTAGCTCTACTTATACTAGTTATAGATCTAGGTAATAAAGGTCTCTATATAAAGTTAGTAACTATGGTAGAGATTATTAGTCTAGGGTGTATTTAGGTTAAACTAAGATTAGTCTTTAATCATGCATAGAGATGGTAAGGACATACAAAGGACCTAAGTACTATAGTAACTAAATCTTTTATAAAGCTTAATAATTATAACTATGTATGTAGACATAGATATCTTGTCTAGAACTCTACATAGGGTATAAAGATCTTCTTTAGTTAGCTACTCATCTCTCTCTTAGCTAACATAACTATCCTTGTTAGCTTCTCCTTAATTATAGAAGTAGCTAGGGTTAGCCTTTATAATCTTAGTAGTTATAATAGTAGGTAGTATAATAACGTGTGCCTTAGGGCTAAGTTTATGTTTCTCATTAGGTAGAATAACCATGCTAGGGTCATAGGTGGCCCTAATTATGTTATCTATGTTATTAGCTAGCATTATAACAAAAAAATTATTTAAGACTATTAACTTAAAGCATAGAGAAGTTTGTACATATAAAATAAAAGAATAAAAAGAAGGGAATATAGACTTATATACTATTATTAAGGCTTATAGCTATAGCTTCTATAACTATAGCTTAATTAAATCCTAACCTAAGCTTTTAATACTAGTATGTTATGAACATTTATATAGATGAAGTTGTGCATCTTATGTAAAATGTCAAATGATATAAGTGTATATATATTAATCATTTCTACTAATGTAATGTAAGCATGCTTATTAGTTAGAAAATGTTATAATTAATAGAGGTACTGTTTTATTAATAATAGGTCCTTTAATTAACTATAGAAAAAGTATAGGGATTTTATAAAGACAAGCAAATTAGATTAAGGTTTAAAACCTTAATTAAGAGGTAATGTTAAACTATAGCTATAAGAGATAGAGTGTCTTAGTAAGTATAATAATAAATAAGGCATAGCTTACTATTTCTTTTAGCACCTTCTAAATTAGGTAATACTATAGATATACTAGCATGTTAAAACTTCTTATATTAGTCCTAGGAGTACATTAACCACCTCTATAGTATATGTAGTAGAGCTTAAAGGGATAGAACTTATACTTTAAATAGCTCTTAACGTATATATAATAATAAATACTTCTAGTAATTACATAATCTTTATAGACAATTAAGCTGTCATTTAGGCAATGACAAACCTAAAGTGCTTCTCTAGATAATACATTCTAGCTAAGGCTATATAAACACTTAATAAACTCTAGGATTAAGGATGGGAGGTCTAGTTCTAATGGATTCTAGTACACATAGAGATACTAGGTAATAAAGTAGCTAACTAAGTAGCTAAGGAAGCTACTAGCTATAATCTAAATCCCTAAGCAAACCTAAATACACTACTAGAACTAGAGTCTCTTAGAACCCTAATGGCTACTACAAAATTAGCCATCTACTAGATAATAAGAGATGTCTTAGAAAACAGCTAAACATAGCTAGGAGCTCTTTAAACTTAGTATATAGCTAGGAAAAGGAACTCTATCTATATATATTAGCATACACTAAGTAATTAGCTTAGTTATTACATAGATGTACATAGGTAAGATTAGCCTACATACCTACCTCTATGTTATTAACAAGGCTAATACTAACTAATGCTAGTATAGCTATAGATGCTAGATAGTATAACACATCTTCCTAGAATGTTAAAACTAGACTAAAGAGCAACACTAGATGTAGGTAGACAAGCTTCTATACATTAACATTAAATGCATTCTCTATACTCATTAATGGTAGTATATGTAGCTAAGATGATTCTTAGAATAGAACTCCTAGAGTAATTCTAGGCAGTCCTGTCTATAGTACTTAACACATAGCATAGACAAGTAATTACTAGTATATAAAAGTAGAGGAGGGTTAGGAAAGGCCTAACAAGTTCATAGATATAGAGCAACCATTAGATCTATAGATATAAGAGTAACTATAGATTATAGACATATAGTTAGTAAAGTAGTTCTAGATAGGAACAGCTTACTCTCTAGAAGTAAGAAGTAGGAACACTTATATTTATAGATGTATGTTACATAGCTACCATAGGGTAGCTAGGACAGCCTATGAACTAATTAAATTAAATTAAATCATAGTTCTAGGAGATTAGTCCTAGGGGAACAATTCTCCTAGGAGATTAGTCCTAGAAGCATAGTTCCCTTCTACTAAGGGTAACACTACTTCTATAGTAAATTAACTTCCTCCTCTACATTATGTAGAACATTAGCTATAGATTATTAAGTAGTTCCTTTATAGTTTTCCTATCTTCTAGTTGCTACTATAACATTCCTCTTATAAAAAGTAAAAACATCTCTTTATTCTTCTTCTTTAGAAACTTTTCTAACCATTCTAAGCTTATATCTTATAGTAGGTCTAACTTAGATTTCTACTATTCTAGACCTAAAATTAGTTAAAACCTCTATACTAAATGCTTTATAGTTATGCTTACCATCTTCATTAAAAAATTCATAGCTTTATATTCTACATTTAAGTATATCTATTAGTAGTAGGCCTAAAAATCCTAATTAGCTTAGTAAGATGTACATAGGTTAAGTACCCTAAGATTCATTTGTTAAGGTGCTGTTTGTTAACAAAGGTAAAGGTTCTAGACATAGAGAGTATAGAGAATTAAATGTAAGATTTAAACTTTAAGTAGATTTAAATGCCTATAGACAAGGAGACTATAGAAATAAAGAAGTAACACCTAGATCCTAAGCCTAAGCCTAAGCCTAAGCCTATATACCTTAAGCTAGAAAGATTAGTAGAGTAAGCTAAAATATACTAGGAATAGGTATAGGCTAAAAATGGCCTAGCCTATCTAATTAGCTAAGTAAAATTAGCTACCCTACCTAAGTTAAAAGGCAACTATTTCTAATTATATAATTTAGACTTACTTTATAACTCTAACTTAATAGTTAGTAAGATAAGTTCTTTAAAATATATAACTAAACCACAACTAATTTAAATCCTAAGAGAGTAGTTTAATAGCATAAATTAAGAGCTATTATAAGATGTTAATTAATTACTAGGCACTAATGAAACTATTCTATAATTTAGCCTATAAAGTACCTTAGGATTATATATAATAGATAAAGGTAAGAAAAGACATTATAATAATAAAGAACACTATAAACAAGATAGATAAAACCACTATCTAAATACTATAATTACACCTAACAAGTCATTCTACTCTCTTATAAATAAAGTGCTAAGATAGGTACTAACAACTTCTATATAGTACTAAGTCTCTAATGACTCTAGCCTATGCCTTAGTAAACTACTTATACTTTACTACTATATAATAGAATTAATTTAAAAGTGTTAGTTATCATTATAATGCATTTTAAATCATGCATTAGTAGAAATTTCATTTAAGTAAAGACAAAAAACATAAGGTAGAAGATATAAGGCTTATAACTCTATCTTAGCTCTAACCTACCTACTACTATTATCTAACATCTAATGTAGACCTATACTATATACTTAAACTTAGAATTAATTGAATTTAAAAGTACTAATAGTTTGTCTTATTATAAGGTACATCTTATGATGTAAGGATTTACATTAGAGTAATAGTTAATTATCTCTAAGAGTAGTATAATACTTAGGCTAATTATCTTAATTCTATCTAGGTTGTCTATTCTTACTTTCCTTAACTATAGCTACTATATTATATATTATCTTATTTATTAATGAGTTAACGTAGGTACATAGCAAATGGATTAACATAGTAAACAGATTACTTTCACCCTCCTAAAGCTACAAACTACACTATTATTTAACTATAACACCTTAAATCAATTAAAACTACTCTAAATTGTCTTCCTTAGAGATCTCTATTACTATCTAATAGGTGTATACATTATGTCTAGCTTTACTATAGTTGCTATAGTACTAGGTGCATACCTTAGTCCTTAGCTTCTAACCCCCTTTACTACATGCTTCATCCTTTACCTATACATCTACCTTAATCTCTGCTATCTAATCCTTAGCTTCCTATATAGAAAGTGATCCTCTATTACATAGACGTATTTTTTTTGCCCTTTAGCACTTTAAAAGTAGCTCTATTACTAACTAGAGTTTCTAGTTCTCTGCTTTTAACAACGCCATCCTATGCATTATAACCTTTATACCTTTATTAATATAGTTAATAGCTATTAAACTCTTAGTTAGAGAGCTACCTAGGTGATTAATAACTTAGTTCTTTAGGAAAGTAGATTATGAATTTACTTAAATTAGGTTGTTTAGCATCTTAGAGACCTAAGACTAGGCTGTCCTAGGGCATGAGGTAGGGGGTGTTAGCATCTTAAAGCAAAGATTAAGCTAGGAAATGACCTTTTCTAGGTTAAAGGGAACAAGTCTAGTACCTTAAAACCCTCCCTAAACATTTTCTTTAGTTATAGCCTACTTATAGGCTACTAGAAATGCTAGAAAGAAGTCGTCCTTAGTAATGTAGGTTTAGTAGTTATGTATTAACTCCTTAATTTACTTACTATAAGCTTGTTTAAGAGGGCTAAAACAACTAACATTAAGAGGCTAGAGTAGATGAGATGAATAGGTAGGCATATAGAGTGTAACAATGTTCTTTACCTTATAAAATAGCTTAAACTTAGCAGAGTAGTAGCTCTTATAACCATTAAGGATTAGTAGTTAATATAGTTAATAGGACCCTATTTTCTAGCCCTAGGTATGCTCTTTAAAGTGCTTAATCTAATCTAAACCTAGTTTATTTATAGTCTAACCATTTAGGCTTATACTAATCCTCTAGTCCTTTAGTAATTATTCATTCTTATACTAGGACTAGAGGTGAAACTTACCCTTTATAACCACAAATGGCAGTAGCACCTAGCTAAGTACATTCATGCCCTAAATCACTATAACCCATTCCTAATTACTAGGCTACTTTGCTTTTGCTCTCCTAGAACGTTATGAGCTTATAACTACCATTACTATTAAGAGAACTCCTATTATGAACCTAGTCTTATTAAAGTTATAAATATCTACGTTAATAATGCTATACTTTGTAATTATATTATACATAAGTATAAACCAACTATAAATAAGCTTAGGATCTTTGCACATAGCCCTCTAGTAGTTATATTTATACGTTAGATACATAGAGAGAAGTAGTTATTACTTAATGAAGTTTATAGCCTAGCGTGGTCTAACGTGTAGCACGTTATAGTCTATAAGGATGTAGTTTGCTATGTCTTCTATACTATAGTACTAGGGAGGAAAACCTTTAGCATTAAGGTTAAGTATGTATTAAAGAACAACCTTTTCCTCTAGATTAGTTAGTTTCTGTAAGTTAGTAGAGATATTAGTACATGTACATTAGCTATAGTGTTAGGAGTAAAGGGTAGTATAGCTAATGCTATAGACCTTAGAGGTAGCTCTAAGTGAAAGTTTTAAGTCTTTTTGTAAAGCTTAGAGGGTAAGGTTTAATCTAGATTCTTTAGAAAGTTCTCTCATCTTTAATTATAAAGGAATGGTAGTATAGAAGTTAAAGGGATAGGACTCTAGTAAAAGTAATCTATTTACTATGTTAATCTGTTTGCTATGCACCTACGTTATATTATAACACTTATTATACCTTCTATAGTACTATGCCTACTATAGTACTATGCTTTTATAGTACTATAACCTCCCTTATGCCTTTGCTTTAGCTATAGTAAGCTACTAGATCTACTTAGTCTTGCTAATTAGCCTCTTACTAAGTTAAACAAGCTACTACATTTATAGATTAACCTAATGGTTCTATATAACACATTATAGAGTTATTATAAAACCATATAACTAGGATCTCCTTATTATTAAAGTACATCTTAGGTTATTCTACCTTTACTTCCTTATATTATATCTTATATCTAGAACCTACCTTAGCTATTATATATCATCCTATTAGAATATACAAATATAATGTACATTTATATATTAGTATTATCTTGTTATTTATAGTGTTATTTATAGCTTCTTGTTATTTATAGCTCCTTGTTATTTATAGCTTCCTATTCTTTATAGTACTATGTTATTTATAGCTTCCTATTATTTATAACATTGTTTTATTTATAGCATTGTTTTATTTGTATAAATAACATAGAGTGTTACTAACGTCTATCTACATATAGCAAGAAGCTAACTATGCTAAGAAAAATAATAAGTACTTTAACTTTAACTATCTTAAAATCTATAAATGCATTAACATCTCTTATATTTCTACATATGCTCTATTTTATAACTACTCCTAAACTCTCTAAACTCTTCTTTCTACAAAATTACATTTATATTATTACCCTTACACCTAATTTATAAAGAGTGTTCTTTTATAGCAAAATAGAGTTTTCTACTATAGCTCTATCATTAAGCTCTTACTATTCCTTATATATATAAGGGGTCTTATTTAGACTCTTATAGCATTATCTACTACATAGGAGATCATCATAAGCCTTATAGCTACTATGTGTATAAATTTATACATGGTTACTATAGAGAGAAATACCTTAATTTAAAGCAACTAATGATTTTTAGTTAGTATACTAGTAACCCCTATATACTATAATAATTAATGTATTCTATAAGTAAGTAGGTTATATAAGTAACTAGGTTAATTTACTAGAACTTATATATATTAAATTTAATTAGAACTACAACTAATTAAAATAAGTACTATTAAACTATACTAATTAGAATTAGCCCTAGTAGGGCATATATAAGCTATATACTTAAGTGATTTACATATACTATATTTATTTAGTATATGGATTTATAGCTCTATAGGTTAGTCTATAACTTTCTCTATAAGCTATACATTAACTAATTACAACTAATTAACCCCCTCCTAAACTATAAGAACTCCTTCTATAGCTATATATAACTTCCTTTTTACCTTCTTCTTTTTTTACCTCTTGTTTTTAGACTATAAGTAGTAATTCTCTTCTATAAGGAGGATGGTACTATACATTGCTATTTAACAACCTTTAACTAGTTAATTAAGTGTAATATCTATAGAGCTAGGTAGACTTTATATATAACATTAAATATACTCTTTAATTGTCTTTGTTTAATGTTCTAACTTATAGAGATTATGTAGTGTTTTAGGAACCTATAGACTTAAAGATTAGACTAGTAGTAGTATTAGTGTTTATAAAGTAACATAAAGCTTTTTAAGGACATAATCTAGGTTGTATAGAATAAGGCTAGTAGCTATAAATCTACTTTAAATATAACTTATAATTAGAGTCTCTTTCTAAGTTTCATAGTAAGCTTGTAAAAAATAGGCTTATTAATATAATTTAGGCCTACTTATATCTATATTTTAATTTACTATCTATATAACCATTTCATAGCTATAAAACAGCTAACATTAAGTAGTTGTAAAAGATGTAACAAATGTAGTAGTATATAAAGTGTAATAATTAAGTGTTCTAAATAGAATAAGTTAAACTCTAGAGTATTATAACTTCTATAGCTATTAAGAATAAGAAGTTAATATTTCCTAACTATATAATGTACTATATGCTTCTTAAATATGTCTATAAGCTAGGTTAGGCTAAGAGAGTTATTTGTCTATCTGTTTTTACTAACTCTAATTGTCTAATTAGAAGGTAGTTACTTAGAATACCAAGTTAACTAGTGTTGTTTGCCTTTAAAAATAACCATTAGAGGAAGACTCTATCTATCTATATAAATACACTTAATAACTATAACCTATTCTTAATTTCTAGGTTATATATAAATAGGCTTAGCCTTTTTAGACTATAAATAACTCTTATAGTTAATATAACCCCTATTTAAAAGCTCATTTTATTAAAATTATAGACATCTTTATCTATAATTCTATATTTAGCTTATATGTTTTATATAAGTTAAACTAGTCTTAAATAATTATAAGATCTTTACATTTAGCATGTTAATAATTATATTTATAGTTTAATTAAGATTTAAGAGTGTCATGGCATTATATGAAGTTCTAGACCTAATTCTTGCTAACTTATAGGTCTATATAATCTAGTAGATTAGTAACTTAGTCTATAGCTTGATTTATAATGCGTTTTTATAGGAGTAGGTTTGCCATCTATTATATAGAATCAACTTAAGGTAATAGTCCATGTTAATCTATAGATATTATCCATTGTTTAAGGCTAGCCTCTTCATTTTGTGTAAGCTTAGAGCTTTTAGGTCATATGTTACCTTATATAACACGTCTGTGAATTTAAGCCTATAATGTTAAAAATGGTATGTCATAGGTACTTACTATTACCTATAGGCTCTGAAATTGATTTTTTTAATATGCTTAAATAGCTAGGGCAATTTAACCCTCGTTTTAAGCTATTTAAAGGCCTTTTCATAGAGGCATTATCACTAGGAATTACTAGACACGTACGAGTTCTAGCAAATTGATCTAGTTGCTTGTATGACCTGCTTGCTTGTAGAATACGTTACAATGGAATTTAGCTTATGTCATCATGTTGGTTTGAGGTCATTTGTGTTGTAGGCAGCCAGTGCAGCAGGGAAATGTGGTGCCAGCCCTGATGTGAGACTGGCATTTAGCTTAGGCAGAATTGCAGCTTTAGCTAGAGCCCTAGAGCTGTCTACATATAGTACGTAGGCCCCGTATATAGTATTAGTTAGTTAGTTGATTCTATTACTACGTACTGCGCTACGTGTAGTGATAATTCGTGCCCCTATTCTGCCTGCCATAAAGCGTGTGTGGGACTAACAGCTGTTTTCGTTACGTTCCTCGGTCACACGCAAAGCCTCTAACAGGTTATGAGCCTGGTAGGCCATTAGGAGCCCGGATTATCATCTATTCCTCTGTGGAATAGGAGAATCGATTCAACCGGTCTAGGTCTTCACGCCAAAGCCTAGAAACGCTGCATGGAAAGCCGCAGAAGCGCCTGTGCCGCCGTCACTAGCAAAGTGAGAACTCAAGCCGCCTAGCATGGACGGCGATTTGAGTACGGAGCGGTCCCGGATTCCAAAGCTGACTAGAACTGCTAATTACCTGCTCTAGAGCAGCCAAGTCCAGTCCTACTTCGAAGCCCAGGATATATGGGAGGACGTTGACCCCCTTGTCGAAAGTGAGTCAACGCTAGTATTGAAGGAGGATGAAAAACCAGCAACTGCCATCTATGGCCAAGCCGCTCCTGCCCTAGTAAAACGAAAACGGCTCACGGTAGCGGAGTCGAAAGCAAGAGCGGGCATTTCCAAAGCCTGGTACATCCTAATGACCACCACCGGCCCTGGCCCACTAGCGGTCATCTAGTGGATTCAGTCCCCTCAAGAGCAATGGGCGAAGCTCGAGGCGACTTATGCGCCTACCGGCATCGAGCATGTCGCTACGAAGCTAGACAGTTTCTATGGCTACATGCCTAAGTCTGATGTTGTTAGGGTCGAGGTGATTAGTGTAGACCTCGACTGGATCCAACATGAAATCAGAATGCTGAGCCCTATGGATCGCCCCTCTAAAGGAGCGAAACTCTCACTGCTTTTCCGAATCATGAGAGCAAGAGGAAGTCGGTACGACGCCGTCGTTACTCAGATCAAGCTCTCTAGGGGCCAATCGTACGACTCTGCCGTTAGAGAGATCGCCAATTTCGAGCGCCATCTCATCGCGCCAAAGCCCCAAAAGGAGACAGCACTTCGTGCAGAGGTCGCTCCTCAAGCATTAACGGTGGCATCGGATGCTAGGCCCACTGCTGGCAAGGGCAGTGGCAGAATACAAGGAAGCAAGCCTCGTTTCTCTAGAAACTGCTTCTACTGCGACAAACCTAGTCACAGGAAGTCTGAATGCCAGACTAGAAAAAGGAACCAGAAGTCTGAGAAGAGAGTGGGGGAAGCCTCCATAGGACCCCTCGCAACACCAACCGCTAGAAAGGGGCTCTCGCCACCACCATAGCAGGCTGCAAACATAGCCATTAAGGAACCTCACGATGGCCTAGTCGTGAGAGCATGGCTTGCCGCTATAGATATTAACAGCGCTACTAGTCGAGCTTCTAGTGCCATGACGTGGATTTTGGATTCAGGGTGCACGAGGCATATGACATTTGCCCGTGACGCTTTCACTGAATATCACACGCTAGATCGACCTATTCTAATTAGCATAGCTAGTGGCGGATCCATTAGCGCTATTGCTAAAGGAACGGTCGCCGTTAAAACCATCGTCAATGGGTCGAGGCGGATCGTGGAGTTCAAAGATGTGCTCTATGTGCCCCGACTAGCTAGGCATCTTCTCTTAGTGTCACAGCTCGAAGACGACGGTATTAAAGGGACGATCCGTAATCGTCAAATCCGCCTAAAGCGCGAAGGAGAAACTGTGTGCATTAGACACAGCATTAATGGCACGTATGTCATCTCTAGGACTCAGTACGAAACTATCTCAGCATATCTTGCGACAGCTAGTAAACAGATGACGGCAAAGGATGCCATCTTATGGCATCGTCAGTTCGGGCATCTAAGCTCCTAGAGCTTAGAGCGTGCCCACATTGTCACGGACGGTATGCTAGGCGCTATGCAGGACTTCACGGAACCATGTGAGTCCTGCTGACTTAACAAGAGCACGAGGGTGATAAACTGGCGTGCCCCTAAGCGTGCCGCGAACCCCCTCGATCGCGTGCACAGCGATGTATGGGGGCCATATAGAGTGCCGGCCCTTGGTGGCGGCATCTACTTCATCACCTTTACTGACGACTACACCTGGAAATCATGGGTATATATCGCTAGCACGAAGGACCAGATACGGCCCATCTTCTCTGAGTTTCGCGTCCGTGTGGAGCTAGAGACTAGGCGGAAAGTACGGATCGTCCGCTGCGATAATGGCAGAGAGTATAAGGGACTTGAGAGTATATTCGGAATACTCTATGGCGTCCTTTTCGAGTACACCACGGCATACACACCGTGGCAAAATGGTGTCCTAGAGCGTCTCAATTGGACCCTTGTCTCGACAGCCCGAGCCATGCTCGCTAACGCTAGGCTTCCCCCTGAGCTCTAGGGCGAAGCAGTGACAATGGCATCCTATATTCGAAATAGGACTCCGATCGGACCAGGAGGAATGACTCCTGAAGAGGCCTACAGTGGCAAGAAACCCTTAGTCTCCTACCTGCGGGCATGGGGCTGCGTGGCATACGCCCACTTAGCCGCTAAGTAGAGAGACGGCAACAAGCTGGCACCAAACGCCGTGCGCACGGCGCTCGTGGGCTATATGCCCACATCGAAGCAGTACAGACTGTACAACCCTAAAACGAAGAAGATCATAGTATCAACTTCGCCTCGTTTCGAGGAGGGACACCGACTCGAGTTCCTAGGCAAGGCTGCTCCTAGCACCGAAGTGGTTGGTTTCGACCCAATGGAGGCGGACCCTCTAAATGGGCCTGCTCTAGATTTAAATTCGCATGTTTAGCGCACAGAGACTCCACAGTCCCTCCGCAAAACCAGGACTACGAGTACAACGGGTGTTACTGATGCGCCCGCTGTGCACACCAACGACGACGGAGGAGACATTCTGCTTCCGTCCATGCTTTTGCCAACTGATGACGAAGCGCCGTCAGCAACAGGTGTTAACGATGGCGACCTAGCAGCAGGAATCGCTCACCAGTCGTCACCGTTAACGAGAACCGTCTCACCAGGCGGAGAGCAGACTAGTCAGCAGCAGACCGGTCAAGAGCGATCGCCGTCGCCTGCTCTAAGCGAGAACGCTGTTTCTCAGCAGAGCGCTAGCGGCGATTCTAGCAGTAGGGATGTAGCGGATCAGGGGGCCTCTGACCCCAGCCTAGTTTTCAGACGCAGCAGCCGCGAACGGCGTCCTATGCAACGATTCGAGGGGGCGTACGCTGCCGCCATTGAAGAGATCCCGACTCTGCACAGCTTCAAAGAAGCGATGAAGAGTCGCGAGTACGCTGCCGAGTGGGCCTAAGTGGTCCATGAAGAGCTCACGATGCTCTAGTCACTTAGTGCGTGGGATATAGTGAAGCTCCCGGAAGGGAGGAAGACCGTCGGATGCCAGTGGGTATTCAGAGTGAAATACACACTCACTGGGCTAATCGACCGCTTCAAAGCACGGCTCGTGGCTCAGGGTTTCAGCTAGGTGCTAGGAGAGGATTTTCTAGAAACCTTCTCGCTAACGATTAGAGCTGAATCGCTCCGCTTCCTCCTCGCTCTTAGAGCTCACGAAGATCTCGAAATGCGGCAGGCAGACGTCGTCACTGCCTACCCTAACTCAGAGCTCCACGTGGAGGTCTACCTTCGACCCCCTAACGGACTCGACTGCCTAAAGGGTTTCGTCCTACGCGCTCGCCGGTCCATCCCTAGATTGAAGCAGTTAGGCCGGGAGTGGTATATTAAAGCATGCAAGGGTTTCAAAGAGCTCGGGCTCTAGCCACTCTTTGCTGACCCTAGCATCTTCACGACACCAGACCAGAAGCTAATCATCAGCCTTTACGTCAATGATATGCTCATCTTGAGCAAGAATTCTAAGGTCATCGACACAGTCATTACAGCCCTTCGGAAGCGCTAGAAGGTTAAGGACCTCAGGGAAGTGAGAGATATCCTTGGCCTACGGGTCACTAGGGATAGGAAGCGCTGCCTCCTGTATATCGACTAGGCTGGATATATCGACCAGATGGTCAAACGATTCAGCCTCGCCAATGCGAAGCTGTAGACGACGCCATTAACGGATCGTGTTGCCCTTGTAAAGGGCGACGGAAGCGAACCCCTTACTAACTAGCGCCTGTATTAGGAGGCTGTCGGGTGTTTGAACTAGGTGACAGTGTGCACTCGTTTTGACATTGCATATGTCTCTACGCAGCTGAGCCAGCACTGTAGCGCTCTAACAGTCCGGCACTAGAATGGTGTCACACACCTCATCTGGTATCTACATGGCTCTCGGGATCTACGACTACGATATGGGGGTTTAGGGGGCGACACATCGCCCATGCTACAGGGTTTCTGCGACGCAGACTATGCAGGAGATCAAGTCGACCGCAGGTCGATTACGGGGCATATGTTCTTATTAAACGGAGGCCTAGTCAGCTGGACATCGTCTAAGCAGCGGTGCGTGGCGACATCTACTACCGAGGCTGAATACATCGCACTCTGCGATGCGTCAAAGCAGGGACAGTGGCTCCGAGCCCTCCTAAAGGAGCTTTGCCGGCCGGAACTCATTAGTGATAACTCGGTCTGCTACATCCTAAGTGACAACCAAGCCTGTATCACCATCGCTGAAAACCCGATGGCACACCAGCAGACCAAGCACATCGATGTGCGATATCACTACATACGACAGCTCATCTCTCACGGAAAGACAGCTGTGTCGTATGTGCCATTAGCAGATCAGAAGGCCGACGTGCTCACGAAGCCGTTAGCACTACCATCATTTAGGAGGTGCATTAGCGACTTCCTAGTCACGCTAGGCAAATAGTTGCTTCGTGGATAAGGAAGGAAGAAGGTTTTGGGCTAGTTAGCAGCCATTAAAAGCGAATCGCCCACAGAGCGAGTGAATCACGACGCCAGGTAGGCTGCCTCACGGCGGCGGTCCTTCAACAGGAGCCCCGTTTCTTTATGCTTTTCCTTCCCTTTTTATTTTCTACAATCTACGGGCTACCTAAGGGGGCTGTTGTAGGCAGCTGGTGCATTAGGGAAATGTGGTGCTAGCCTCCGAAGTGAGACTGGCATTCAGCTTGGGCTAGGCTGCAGCTTAGGCTTCATCTAGAGCCCTGGAGCTGTCTACATATAGTACGTAGGCCCCGTATATAGTATTAGTTAGTCAGTCGATTCTATTACTACGTACTGCACTACGTACAGTGATAATTCGTGCCCCTATTCTGCCTGCCATAAAGCGTGTGTAGGACTGACAGCTGTTTTCGTTACGTTCCTCGGTCACACGCAAAGCCTCTAACATGTTTGCACAATGGGTGGCAAATGCCAGGCGTCTTAGAAGGGCTGGCATTTCAGTACGTCTCATGAAAAGTATGGACTAGGTGTTACGGTACAGTACCTTCAGTTGAAAAGCATTACCTAGTCATTGCAAATTATGTAGTGTGCTTGTACTCAGGGAAGCCAAGCATAGACTAGGATTAAATCTTGATTTTTACGCAAATAACCCAAGCTTCTGATCATGTTTAGAATTTAGCAAGTCCTAAGGTCAGGCACGGGCAACTTTTAACACAGTCGTAACCACGGACGTAGGTCAACTGCTCACTGAAATATCCCTCATGGCTCCACAGATCACTATATTCCCTAACAAGGCACCCTTGTGAGACTGTTATTCCTTTATCCCAAGTCAATTCAACTTATCCTTCGCAGACAACGCAGACGATACAGTCTCAGTCATCCTTTTTGTGTCCGTAGAATTAGAATTATTCTTTCGCATTCAGCTCTTGGAAAAGATGGCACGAAAGATTCAGTCACTATAATCCGGGACTTAGATGTCAGCTTGCTTTTTGTCTTCAGAATCAGAACCGTTCTTTTGGTAGTCAGCTCTACTCAAAAAAGATGGTGGCAAATTCTTTAAAATTGCATCTTGCAAGGTGTCACGGGCACGTCACGTGGTATACAATGGGAATAGTGTGATTCTGGCCCTAGGAATCAGGCAGAATCAGGCAACTACATTTAGTGAAACGTAGTCATATTAGTGTAGTTTCGTATGGTAGAGTAGCTTATGGGCCACGGCATAAGTAAAGGCCGTAGCCCTAGAGAATTCTACAAGTTTGGTTTGCGCTTAGAAATCACATCTGGTAGCAATTGCTTGAAAAAGGAGCCCAGTTCTAGCTGGATCCTTCGAGGGCTTCGAACGAAAGATTGCTAAGGAGTAGGATTTTCGTTCAGAGCCCCACAAGAACCATACTATCGCCACACTCTTTACTTAATAAGGGAAGTAATGAACCCCTTAATTAAAGAAGAGGGGGAACGTGATGATAGTAGCTGAGGTTCGTACGATCGTGCCGAAATATGAGTATAGGGTGAGAATTGCATCTGCAACATGAAGCATTCGAACCTAAGAACCAACTTCAAAAACAAAGCCCCTATCGAAAATTATCACTTTGCAATATGTTGAACGGAGACTCGCAGCTCGTACGAATGTCTGAACAAGACCGCCTTATGCTATAGCAGACTGTTAAGCAGGTTACTAATACCCAAATTTAGGATATGAGTACCTAGACTGCTCAAATGCTTCAGTCCTTTGAAGAAAGACTAAACGCCCAGTTTACTAGGATGGAGGAACGACTCTTAAATACCCGTTTGGAAGCACCTGAGTTAACACTAAACGAAACGCCATTAGGGGCTATTCCTGCTAAAGTCCCGTTGCTAATAACACTGACGTTTAGGCCACAGCCTATGTTCGGAGGACAGACTTCGTTCAGAATACAGCCATCACAGCAGCTAGTAAAAGCTCAGCTACCCCTTAAGGAGCCACGTAAGTACAGGGGCGAACGAAAGAATGGGGCCTGCGAACAATGGTGTATGGACATGTATAGCTTTCTTCATCGCTTTGAGAAGCTTACTTAAACGAGCATTAAAGCCATGTAAGCGGTTGAATATATTACTTAATACTTTAAGGGTGCCACATTAACATGGTAGATGAATCTTTAATTCCAGGTCGATCGAGGCCTTACAAGTCAGAAAGCTCCTACGAATGCAGACGAGCTCTTTCATGAGCTACAACAAGCTTTTGGCGACATCCATTCGATCGAAAGACGGCATGAAAAGTATGAAGCTCTAAAACAAACTGCCTCCGTACGGGATTCCGCCAACTCTCTAAAGCATCAAGTCCTATTCCTCGACCCTATTCCCTTAGAGTATGAGATCCTCTGAAGATTCCAGACAGGACTTCGAACGGACATCTAGGTAAAGATAGAAGAGAACCATAGAGGTATCCGCGACCTAGACACCTACATCAATAAGGCTAATGATGTTAATCGAGCTCTATATAGAGTGAAACAGCTACAGAAATCGACTTCGAACGAATTAGAAGGGCAGAGCTACGGAATAGGATCTGATATTCGAAGTATAAAGACAGACCCTAGCGGACATAAGAAGTGGTGTCTAACAAACAAGGCCTGCTTTAACTGCCATAGTAAGGAGCATTTCTCGCAGAACTGCCATCGAACGAAAGACTCTAGAAAGAAAGGGGGTTTGAACGGAAAGCAATGTGAGGATCCAGAAAACTATTAGCATCCCTAGACCTTGAAGGCTAGCTAGGTGATGCACTACAGGAGGCCTCCATTCCATATGAGTACCCTATAATGAAGAACGACATGCAACAAGATGATAACGAACCACCTTCGAACGAACGTCTTGGTTCTTTAAATTCGATCGGAAGCAGCATGATGGTTGTGAGTAGAGAGACCCTACAGGGCCAGCCTTAGACCTTAAAGATGCTTCTTGATTGCAGAGCAGACTAAGTGTATATCACACGAAGGGTCGCTATGAAGATAGGAGGAATAAAGCAAGGGCAGACCACAAGAGTCAACCTGCCAGACGGAGGTGTCATTACTTCGAACGAATCAGTTAGATTGTTCGTACGAATCAGCACCTATACGATATCCATGAGCGCCATAGTTATGGATATACCAAGCTATGATGTTATCTTAGGATTAACATGGTTTTAATCAGCCAACCTAATGATAAATTAGGCCCATTCAGAAGTTACAGTTAAGGACCGTAAAGGGAAGCATAGGTTACAGTTAAGACGCCCTGCTTAAACGATAGAAGGAGCAGGCCTCAACTTTATTACATCCTAAGATGTTAAGAAGATACTCCGAATGAAGGGATCCTAAGGAATGATGTATTTCGTACGAACTGTTTCAGACGATCTACCAAAGGACATCCTAAGCTAGTTTCGAATGGTCATCAAAGAATATAAGGACTGTTTCCGTTCGGAACTCCTAGAATCGTTACCACCTAAGAGACAATGGGAACACACAATTGATGTTGAAAATGCTACGGCTATTAATTAGGCTGCATATCCCATCTCATATACACAAGCTGAGGAATAGGCTACATAGATTAAGGACCTCTTTGATAAAGGCCTAATCCATACGAGTTCAAGTGCTTAGGGATTTCCAGTCCTATTTGTGAAGAAGCCAGAAGGGAAATGGCGTATGTGTATCGATTACCGTGGGCTTAATGCAGTCATGAAGAAGAACACCTATCCATTACCATGCATACAAGACTGTCTCGATCGAATAGGGGCTGCTAAGCGCATTAGCAAGTTCGATCTACTCTCTGGATTCTATCAGCTACGAATGGCAGAAGAGAGTATTAATAAGACAGCCTTTAATACTCAACAAGGCAAGTTCGAATTCCTAGTGATGCCTATGGGACTTACGAACGCACCTACTATGTTCCAAATGATGATGAATACTATACTACAGCCCTACTTGGATAAGTTTGCTATGGTATACCTTAATGACATTATTGTGTTCTCAAATTCGGACGAAGAGCACAAGGAGCATCTAGCTTTGATCCTCGAAAGCCTTTGTACGAACAAGCTATACGCAAAACGAAGTAAGTGTATAGTAGGAGCGGAGACTGTTGAGTTCTATGGACATATTGTAGGACAAGGACAGCTTTAAACAGCTGTCTCAAAGACAAAGTTAATAGAAGAGTGGCCTACCCCTTCGAACGTACATGAAGTCCGACAGTTCCTAGGTCTTGCATCCTATTATAGGCGCTTCGTACAGAACTTTGCTACTATTACAGCACCTCTAAGTGACCTGTTAAAGGAAGAGGATCCTAAGAAACGGAAGCAGAAGAATCGCTCTATTATATGGACAGCAAAATGTCAGCTTTCATTCGAGCTCTTAAAGAAAGGGCTTTCGAATGAACCTCTCCTCATGCAACCTGATTTCCACCGTCCATTTGTGATTAAGACAGATGCCTTAGAATGGGCAATCAGATGCTGCTTGCTACAGCTTGGAAAAGACGGGTTATTACACCCTGTTGCGTACGATGGTTAGAAGCTACAAGGAGCAGAGCTTAATTATGCAGTCTAAGAAAAGGACTTACTAGCTATAAAGCATGCACTTCGAACGTGGAGTTATTATATCAACAATCATACTTAAACGAAGATCATTACAGATCATGAGAGTTTGAAGTATCTTAAGGATACAAAGGTTCTGTCAAAACGCTTAGCACACTAGATTGCAGAGTTTGGAATGTACAACCTAGACATACAATATAGGCCTAGGAAAGAAGCTATAGTTCTAGACGCAATTAGTCATTGCCCTAACTTTATTAGCACTAGTGAAGCCTACTAGTCGCAATTTAATTCTATCCACTTAGTGGATGAGAATGAATGGGAGGAAGCTCTCATAAAATATCTTCAAACGAGGGAAGAACCTTTGGACGAAAAGTTACAGAAGGCAATCCTAGTAGACAAGGACCACCCTCCATCAAGCTTCGTACTAGAGAAAGACACTCTCTTGTACAAGAAGACAGAGACAGGACAAGCGGCATACCTTGCCCTGATATTTCAGAAGGTATACCTCAAACGAGCACATTAGGATTACGGACACCTAGGTTGGCTAGGCCTAAATGGAGCTCTATAGAATAGAGTTTGGTGGCCCATAATAGAGAGAGATGTCTAGAATTAGATACAAATGTGCCTAGCTTGTCAAGCGTCTAAGGGCGCTCGTACGAATGTCATACGAGGTCCTAGAAATACCCTTAAACGAGAGAGTATTTGTTTATTTGATTAATGGTTAATAGACTTAATAGGAATATTACCTCGAATGTACAATGGTAACTGTTAGATTATAACAGCTATTAAACAGTCTATAGGATGGCCTATAGTAAAGGCGTTAAAGGATGCAACTACCTAATTAGTTATGGACTTTATACACTAAGATATATTTACCGTCTATGGTATTCTAAACGAGATCTTAACAGATAATGGGACTAACCTTGTGTTAGAAGCTATGGAAACATTCCTACAGCCTACTAAGGTTAAACACTAAACGACTACCCCTTATCACCCTCAAACGAATGGAAAGATCGAACGATTTAATGGAATTATTAGAGCAATGTTAACGAAATATCTATATGGGAAGCCTGTATGAATGTGGGATGAATACCTCACACAAGCAGTCTTTGCAATTTGACTCTACATTCATGCTATAAGCAAGTACAGCCCCTTTTACCTCTTATACAGAGTTAATCCTAAGTTGCTAGGAGATCCGTACGAAGCCCATAATGGCTTAGAGGAAGAGAGAGTACAGAAGATAATTGAACGACATGCACGTTCGAACGATGCGCAAGTAGATGCAAATAAGAAGCTTGTTAAGGCAGCAATCCGAGCATCGCTCATACGAGACGAGTAATTCGCTCTAAAGCTAGACATAAAGGTTAGAACCTATGTCCTTGTATAGGACGAGAACCCATGGAAATTCCGTTCGAAATGGTATGGACCATATAAGGTTATAATGGCAGCTCTAATCAGAACGTATGCCCTAGAGGACTACCATAAGAAGATCGTTAAAAGCCTCATACATGGAAACCGATTACTACCACTACATAACCTCGCTGTTAATAAAGAAACAGGACAGTAGAATTCAAGCTTTAATTTAGATACTATCCATTCGAAGTTTAAGCTTATAGCCCCTTCAAACGAAGTCCAAGAAATCCTTAAACAAGAGGGCATTTTAGGATATTCATATAAGGAATTAGCAATGATCACTAAGCGTGAATGGCTAGATCTACAATCTAGAGGACTAGATTCAAGCAAGATTAGGGAGGGAAAAGTAGGCGATATCTCGTACGAAGAAGCAATCTTCAAGAAGCTTAAGGCCAGAGTCCTTGCTCTTGAACGGAGAGAAGAAAAGGAGGCTTAGCAAGAGGAGATAGACGATACTATACCCTAACAGATACCTTCGAGAGCGATTACTCGAAGTGTAGATACTCGGTTACAGGGTCCTATGGTGATCCCTCGGTCAAATACGCAACAGGCAGACGTGCCTTCGAACGAAAGGCAGCTACCGCCCTCGAACGAACCTGCTATTGTGACGAGCGAAAGGACTGTACATAAGAGTCAGGATTTGCGTACACCCGCACAGGAGCTGCCTGTTGCTGTCACAACAGCCTCCTACATTGCTCTTGAGGATAAGGACTTGCAACCCCTATCTCAAGGTGCTCTGAACGAAGAGTCTGGAATTGCAATCCAGTATTCGAACGGGAAGTCATCAAGTATTGCCCTTGATGTAGGTAGTAGTTTAGACAAAGTAGATACGACTTTAAGAGAGAAGAGTATAGCTCTGAACGAAGAAGACAAGAGGGTAGATTCAGTCCCTCTTGCAAAAACACAAGAGATGTCTCGTACGAATGTTGTGCTAACTCGGAATAATCGCACAGCTTATTCATTACGTATGAAACCAAAGAAGAAGGTGGTCAAATAGACACCGTCCGTTCTCTACATATTTCATTTGTCATAAGAAAACAGGGAGAAATCGTCGCATTAGTATTTACATCTCGTACGATGCTATCTACTCAAACCCCTCCCACGTCAACCCCTCACCCTCGCTCTCCACGTCGTCCTCGTCGTCCTCGGACGAAACATCCTCCACCATCGCCCCACCCTCCAAAGCCCTCCCGCATGCAGTGAGGGCGCGCTCCATCCCACGAAGCTCCGCCAGAGCATCCCGCACGCCGTCAGTGGTGTTTAGGTCGAAACCAGACCCGAGATGGGTGTTCGTACGGGCCTTGTCTCGATACAAGGATCCCGAACGAACACGGGTGCGGGCTCCCATAGGTCAGTACGGGACAGGAGAAGGGAGAAGGGGAAAGGAAACTTACCGCCACCGACGCGCAGAGTGCAGCGACCGCCCTAGCCACCCCAGAAGCAGTTGGCACATGCGCCACCGAACGGAACCTTTGTGCCTAGGCCGTATCCCGAAGAAAACGACACGCAACCGGTGTCGAAGGGACCAGCCCCCCGAGCACACGAGTTGCAGGGCGTGGCATTGTGGTTGCCACGCGCCTGTATCTCAACGGCGATGCCGTACGAGTGGTGCTTGGAGAGGTCGGCCTCTCGGTTCTTACGCTAGATGATCTGGCGCCGGACGGGGTGCTCAGCAACGACGTGTTGCACGTCGGCAGTGTTGGTCTTCTTGGCCTCGATGGCCAAGGTCGTGCTCGTGACGAAGTCGCCCTATGAGAATGTCAGCTCCGAACGGGACGAAAGTGAGAACTCCGAACGAAAGGGGAATCACACATACCTTTGGTGTGTAGTGGCCCTTGCCACCACGGCCTCCACGCCCACCCCCACCTCCACGCCCACCCCGACCGCCACCCCGCCCACCACTACCACCAGCACCACCCAGCCCACCCGACGCGGTGCTGCCCGCACGAAAGTCGACCGAAGCAGACATCTTCGAAGAAGAGAAGAGACGAGAGAAAAGGTTGGTGTGTGCTGGGTGCTGTCTTCGTACGAAGACAGTTCGTACTAGTGATGGAAAAGGAAAAGAAGAAGGGAGGCGGCCAGAAGTGAGGCTCTTATGCTAGAGAATAGGGAATGTGTTGGAGGAAGGACCGGAATACGGGAACCGCACGCGAATTGTACGGTGTCCACGGTGGCCGGAACTCTTCACTTTGGCGCAACAGAACAGAAGGCTTCAAACAGTAGAACGCGGTAAATATAGTATATAGATCAATTGAATTGCAACCTAATCTACGGGCCTACGTACGATACTTGTAGTCCTGGGGGAAACCCCCAAAACCCTGATAAGTTGGGCTTTGGATCAGTGGCTTCCAATTGTATGGTGCCACGCCAATGTCTCACTTGCAACCCAACTGGGAGCTGGACGGTCCCACGGGATAACCCGTCATTTTGGGCGTAAAAACAGACCGTATCCCTCGGGGATTTCCGTTTCCCCCAACACTTTCTATCGACGGTGACGGTGAGCGTGACGATGAATTTTCTGGGCTTGGCTATTCTTGGCTATTCTTGGCAAGTATCCGGATATGTATCCGTGGATACTCATAGTATCCGGATACTCGTCGAATTCTCAAGGATACAAGTATCCGGATACCCCGGATACTCAGGTATCCGTGGGGATCACTGGCGTCGTCCGAGTAATTTTGCAACTGTAGTAGATAAGGTTGCAATAAGTTTTAGTCATCTTCTCCTCTAATAAAATTACTAATTGAATCCCTATATTTCATTATTTACTTACCAACTATCCTCAAATGGCTCTCCGTAACTAAAAAGGTAATGTAACCAGTTTCCTCGACTTAGGAAGGGTCTGACTTGGTATTTTTCGAAAGTAGCTTTGATCGAACCAGCTTTAAAAGGAATTGGTCTTGCCTGACTACGATCTCTAGAGCTGACATGGCTCTTCCACTTCGGATCTTCCGGTGTTTGACCCTCGCCTAAGTCTAGCCATCGCGTTACGATCAGCCGTCTACGGTAGTAGTTGTAGCCGTAGTCCACAGTGTCGAGTTGGAACTCTGTCGGTCAGGTTTGGCATTGATGTAGGCCCGCGCAAGTTGCACAGGTCTTATTAAGCCCTTTGTCATCCCAGTGGCTTGCTCGGCAGGTCATTATGGCCTCGAATCTCGTCTTAGTGGCGGATTTGTTAAGTGGGGGGTGTTGTAAATGGGGGCAAACAACTAGAGACAACAGAATATTTAAAACGATGTCTTTCATACCCCCCCCACACCTAATGCAGTTCTTCTCGGAGCAAAAGCCATAACATTTTTTATGGCAAAGTTGGAGCAAGTTTTGTTCGCGATATATGAAACGGCTTTCCGTAAGCCAGCTGCAAGATGTTCGTTCGCGGGTGTATGTATTGCAAGTAGTAACCTCATCATAGTTAAGCATGTTGTATAGCTTTTGTCTGTAACCGTTATAGCAGCTACGGTAGTATAGCTTCCTAGCTGATTGGAGCTGAATATAGCTAAAGTTGGGATTGATATATCGATGCACATTTTGCTCTCTCTCAGCAACCTCACACATCGGTCTCGTGCCACAAAGTGATAACAGAAGGCTGCGATGTCGTCTTCTATCGCCCCGGTGGAGTTGATTACAGTAATGGCACAAGACGTGGCAAGGTAAATCCTTTCCAAGGAGCTCTAAGAACGTGCGTCGGTAGGGCTCAAAGTCTCTCGCCCAAAGCCGGTCGAGATATTGGTTTCCTAATATGAACCAGATGGGTTTGCAGGTCAAAGTGAACGACGCAGCAGCCGACGGAGTCATGAATTCAGCTATATACTCCACGAGCTCTAGAGGCAGCTTCTTAAAAGGCGAATTTTCGAGGCTATGCCGTTGAGGTGGTAGCGGTGGTGGTATGATGCATAGCAATGCATCGTATAAGACGAAGGTGGTCCACCACGTAATCACCCAGACGAGCACCATGACCCAGTCTAGACCGGATGCTAATTCATACATCTCGGAAGAGTCTGCGGGTTTTCAGGAACGAGATTTAGAGGCCGGGGATTCTATCGGCATGAGAGTTTGAAGTTGACATTGATAGTTCAGTAAGGGTTAGCTAAAAATGTATGATTCGACGTATGGTTCGATGGCTTAGAAGCAAATCAGCACACTTTATTCCAACGACAGCGACCGTGAGGGAAAAGCGAGAGTAGTAGAGATGGTAAGGAAGAGCGGCGGTAACGGAGACTTCGAGAATATCACCATTATATCTCATAGAACCTCTTCTCTGAATCACAAGACATAGTAATTGAACTTACGATATATACACTACGCTTAACTATGCCAAGGTATCCCCCCTCAAATCCCCAACGCCAACCCAACCTAATCCCAGCTCACAAATTGAACCTCGTACGCTTTTTCTCCATATGCGCCTTCCATTCCCACTGCAGCCCATCATCGCCCTGACTACCCGCCCGCCCAATCCCCTTATCAACCCGCCTAAGCTTCAGTGTAAACCGCGGCCCCAGCTCCTGCAGCCCCGCCCTGATCTCCTCCACGCCCTTCACCTTCTCTCCATCCGGTCCGACGACGCTCTTCTCAGTCGCCCGCTTGTCACGGAACACGTATCGGTGGCGTCGCACAAAGATGTAATCGCGCTGGTTGTGGAGAGTCACGACCTGACGTCCCTGCAGCTCGGGTTGGGGCGGGAACAGCGTCAGGAACAAGCGCGCCGTCAACAGACCTAGCGGCGTGCGGAAGTTGTTGAGGATCAGCTCGGGGTAGTGGTTCGTGGGGTTGCCATGACCTGGCAGCTTCTTGCCCTCGACCCAGTTCGCGATACTGAAGTGGCAGGTTGGACCGTGGGGAAGGTGCACAATAGACAGCCCGGTCGGCTTCTTGGCGTCCTCCTTCACAACAACAAGAGCAGTGTATTCCCTGTTCGTGGCGAACTTGGCGATTTCGCGGACAGAGAACTTGTGCCCGTATCGATGGGAAGAACGAGGAATGTAAGTCGAGTTCGGGAAGAGAGTGCAAAGCAGGTGCGCTTCGTTGTGGAGGGTCGAGTTGAGGGAGGTTGTGAGGAGAACCTTGGGTGGTGGCGGAGGCTCGTCGGTGAAGAGAGTTGGAAACTTCAGAGCCAGACTCTCAGGCGTGAGGTCGAGGTTTGTGCTTGTGGTCGAGGCAGCGAGAGAAGGCGCGACAGAAGGCGCATTGGACGCATCCCTTTGACGCCGTGCAGAGTGCTCCGTATCCTCTTCCTCATCGTCTATTTCCTCATCCGACCCCAGCATAGAATCCACGTCGTCCTCTGCGGCTTGCTCAGGCACATCCTCATCCATTGCATCTCCCGCCTCTGCTGCTTCCAGTCGCCGCCTTCTCAATTGCTCGACGTCCACAGACACATTCAGCCCATCACCATCCTCTTCATCCCAAACACGCTTCTTATCGATTGTCATTGGCACATTGCGAGCCAATCGCTCCCTCCTCAGCTCGGGATTTTTGTCCTCCTCCCTCTTGCGCTTGAACCTCTCATCGCGGCGAAGGCTGTCCCTTGCCTTCTTTTGCTTGACGTGTAAATCTTGACGCTTGAACTTGTTGCCCGTCACAAACGGCAATGCCGCCTTCGAGGACAGCGGCTTTTGGCGTTTTGCTACCATGTTGAGCTGCGGGGTATGTTTTCGAACTTCGGTGTAAGAAGGCTGCACATATTTTGAGTTTGGTCCAGAAATTTTGACGGAGCGGAAAAACAAAACCGCCGGCTAAATATGACCAGACAATTCTTGGGATCAAAAGAGTCACAAAGAGTCACACCGAACTATACATTTTCAATCAGTACGTACGCTGAATTGATAAGAGGCCCCCGTTCGCTGCTGCTTTTGTTTTGTTTTGTTTTTTTCCTCTTCCATCTGTCCACATACTTCATGCGCATCTTGTGTAGATTTGTTCCAGCCAGCAAACAAACACTTACCCCACTTATAGGGCTCAGAAGCTTAACAACAACAAATCGAACAACCGCTCGGTATAGAGTAGCAAGATCAAAGCACGTTCAGCCCGGCATGGCTTCGGCTACTACATTAAAGGGCCAGCCCCTCGATCGCCCAGTTCTCGATTCGCTGCTCCGTCGGCGCATGTTCTACACCCCCTCCTTCGATTTATACGGCGGTGTTGCTGGCCTCTACGATTATGGCCCACCAGGCTGCGCGCTGCTTACCAACATGATCGAGTTATGGCGCAAGCACTTTGTGTTGGAGGAGGATATGATGGAGCTGGACTGCACGGCACTTACACCCCATGAGGTTCTCAAGACGTCCGGCCACG
This sequence comes from Pseudogymnoascus sp. WSF 3629, assembly GCA_001662585.1. NCBI lineage: Eukaryota > Fungi > Ascomycota > Leotiomycetes > Thelebolales > Thelebolaceae > Pseudogymnoascus > Pseudogymnoascus sp. WSF 3629. Next base: position 104,758 of record KV454669.1, read on the forward strand.
TTGACAAGTTCTCCGACTGGATGTGCAAGGATCCAAAGAACGGCGAGATTATCCGCGCCGACCACTTCGTGGAGGAGATCCTGAACCAGAGATTAAAGGGCAACCTGGAGGCGAGAGGCCAGCAGGTCGAGGAGAAGGAGATTGATCCCGCAAAGAAGAAGCGCAAGGTGAAGGAGACCAAGGCCATCAAACTTGAAGATGCCGTTGTTCAGGAGTACGAGGAGATCTTGGCAAAGGTATGGCTACAACAGAACCGAAGGAAACATTCCCTGACACTGACATGCACAGATTGACAACTACAATGGCGAAGAACTTGGTGAGCTCATTGTTAGATACGAGATGAAGAACCCCAATACTGGCGTTATGCCCGAGCCACCAGTGGCATTCAACCTCATGTTCCAGACCAGCATCGGCCCCAGCGCTAACGCCCCTGGCTTCCTCCGCCCAGAAACTGCGCAGGGCCAGTTCCTCAACTTCGCCAAGCTCCTCGAGTTCAACCAGCAGCAGATGCCCTTTGCTTCCGCGTCCATCGGCAAATCGTTCAGAAACGAGATCTCCCCACGCGCTGGTCTGCTCCGTGTCCGCGAGTTCCTGATGGCTGAAATCGAGCATTACGTCGATCCTCTCGGCGGCAAGAAGCATTCTCGTTTCGCCGAAGTCAAGGATGTTGAGCTTGTCCTTCTCAACAGACACACCCAATTGTCTGGCAAGACTAATGTCGAGACTGTGGCTATTGGCAAGGCCGTCGCTGATGGCATCGTCGACAACGAGACTCTCGGTTACTTCTTGGCCCGTGTCCAGCTTTTCTTGAAGAAGCTTGGCGTTGACCAAACGAAAATCAGGTTCCGCCAGCACATGGCGAACGAGATGGCGCATTACGCGACCGACTGCTGGGATGCCGAGCTGCTCACCAGCTACGGCTGGGTGGAGTGTGTAGGCTGCGCTGATAGAAGCGCGTACGATCTCACTGTCCACTCCAAGAAGACTGGTATTCCTCTAGTCGTGCGTGAAACTCGTGCCGAGCCCCTCGTTATCGAGGAGTTTGCTGCCGAGGTTGACAAGAAAAAGTTCGGCCCCTTCTTCAAGAAGGACGGCAAGGCTGTCGAGGCCGCCATTGCCGCCACTACGCAAGAACAGCGCGAGTCGCTGGCCAAGGATCTTGCCCAGAACGGCAAGATCGCCATCGAAGTACCAGGCGTTGGCAACGGCACCGTCGAGATCTCAAAGGATCTCTTGGTCATCGAGAAGCGCACTCGCACCGAACACACAAGAGAGTACACGCCCAATGTCATCGAGCCTTCCTTCGGTATTGGACGCATCCTTTACTCCCTCCTCGAGCACAACTACTGGACCCGCGCCACCGAGGGCAACGACGAGTCCCGCGGTGTTCTCTCATTCCCACCTCCCATCGCGCCCACCAAGGTCCTCCTCGTGCCCCTTTCCGGCCACGAGTCCTTCAAGCCGATCATCAAGCAGCTTTCGCACAAGCTGCGCGCCATGGGCATCTCCAACCGCATCGACGACTCGTCGGCGTCCATCGGGCGGCGCTACAGCCGTAACGATGAGCTCGGCACCCCGCTGGGCATCACGGTTGATTTCCAGAGCGTACAAGATAAGACGCTCACGCTGAGGGATCGTGACTCCACAAAGCAGGTTAGAGCGGATGAGGCGACGATTATCAAGGCGATTCAGGAGGTGGTCAATGGTGAGAAGGAGTGGAAGGATGTGGAGAAGGAGCTGCCTGCCTTTGAGGGCCAGGATGCCGAGGTGGCTATTCCTGTCCGGTAAGGGGAATACTGGGTGTTGGCTTTGTCATGTTGTGGATAACCCGCTCAGGTAGTAGATAGTGCAGAATCAAAAGTCAGCTCTTAGTATTCAATATGCATTTTTGTGGATTATTTGTCCTGGAACGGACTATGTGCTTCAGATACGAGCCAGCAGGGGTTGTTTATCAGCGGCTGTCATCTTTATAGTAGCGGGGTTTCAAGTTTCAACATGTCATATAGATGGACTTTCCAGAACTGGAGTGGACAACTTCAACTGTCTACTCTTGATCTCGCGACATCGATACTGACCCTGTAACCCATTACCCCACGATCAGCATCCGCTGTACAGTTTTCAGACCAGCATTGGCCGTGTTTTTAAAATAGCAAGGGCGCCTTTCGGTGACACACCAGCCGAGAAACCCGTTTCTGTCGGGTATCGCTTGCTCCCTTGTGGATACACTACAGCCAGCCGCCCACTTTTGCCAGGGGGATAGGGGAGGGATTGAGGAGGGAGGTTTGCGCATGGTGAAACCGTTAAAGGGTCCATCTCGGCTGCGCGATGATCCCCCCGTCCAACCCCAGGAGACAGGTACTCTGCCGTGCGCGGTCCGGTGCGGGATATATTGTCCATACGAAGTGGTTGATATGGAATGCTCAATGGGGAAGCTTGAAACTCCTTCAGGGATGCCGCCACATACTGGCGGCCTCGGCCGGACGGCGGAGGGAAGGTTGGGGTTGTGTTGGTGGGAGATTCTGGGGTTGCACTCCTCCTGTCGATGATACTGTAGTGTAGATCTGAGCAGTTGAAGAGGCCAATCAAATGCGCGATAATCCACACAACTGTAGGAATGTAAGAAGAGACCGCTCGAATACTTCAGCCAGCTTTTGTCGTTGTCGTCGTCGTCAAACGAAATAGATCCCCAGCCTCTCTTTATACGCCGTCTTTCTTCATGTTGGTTGGTTTGCCTGGTCCTTTGTTAGTAACCCAGCATTCACCAGACTAAATTGTAATATCCAACTGGCAAGGCTAGATGCGTCCATCTCCTTGTTGATCGCTCACATACCGCTGGTCCAGCTAGTGTGGGCGTTCTCCACCAACATTGATTGTATGTACTGCGCTGCGCTGTATGTCAATGTTTGACTCTCGACAACCAACATCAACAACAAAAAAGGCCTTGTTATATAATCTCTTACTTCTCAAGGGCTATCCTCAATATCGAAATCTCAAAATAGTCAAATATACTTCAATACCGCCGACAACCATCAGACGAAACAATCTTAATCACCCCAGCCATTCACCGTCGCTGTGACAGAAATCCACAAACGCCGATCTGGGATAAGCGTACAAGCGAGACGGTGTAGCGTTACTCGAAACCATCCTCGAACGCAGCCTTGAGACACAACCTACGCCTTCGCCTTCCCCTAAACAACCCGCTATTCTATTTGCGATTCGATCAAAAATGTAAGTCGTGTGCTGCTCTATCATCTCTCATATATTGATCTCCCTTCTAATGTTTCTACCACAAACAGACACGTTGTCGGCGATCAACTCTTGTTCTACCCCGCCACGATAGGGGGGATAGATACCACTACCACAACACGATACCCTCCCTTCATCGCAAAGACCCTTGGACTAGGCGCAAAGGTCTAGACTATCCACGATGCCGAGCCCGACTGGCGCACCAATGTGAGTACATGTCAGAAGTTTCTTTGCCATCAACAGATCGACTCGTCGACGCGCTCTCTGAGACCAACTGTGACAATCCGACGTTGTGTTCACTTCACCCGATCGACACCGTGCAACCCTCAGAAGTCGCAATAAAAGCTAACAAACAACAGCGGTGGCTACGCGCCAGGCCAATTCATGAATCCAGGTCCAGCTCCTCGACCTCCCACCGATAGACCTCGTCTCAACCTCACTCCTGCGACCGCCAACCTCCCCGGCAACATGTCTTCCCTGAGCATCGCATCCCCGATCACGAGAACAGCCACATCGACCTACTCGGGGTCAACAGTGTCGCTACCACTGGCCCGACAGAATACCAACCCCTCGCAGGACGGACACAGTGGACAGGGTGGAGTTTCTGTGATCAAGGAGGGCTGGGCCATCGTCAAGGATGGAAAGTTCATAAACCCCTGGCGGCAAAAGTACCTGGTCCTACGAAAAGAGGCGTTGGACTTCCACAAACAAGACGGCGGCAAGGTGTCATACACGATAGTTCTGAAGGATGTTGTGGGTGTCTCGCGCGTGGAAGCTACGGGGATAATATTCGAAGTCAAGAGATATTCAGATGGAGCCTCAACTAATCCTGGAGACGACAGCGACGGTGTAAGGACATTACAGATAAAGGTGAAGAGCGACGACGATTTATACCAGTGGATCGATTTCATATATGCTCGCTGCCCAGGAATGGGTGGAGTGAGCAATCCTACTAATTTCTCGCATGCGGTGCACGTTGGATTCGACAACACCACTGGAAAGTTTGTCGGCCTCCCCCCGGAGTGGTCCAAGCTCCTCAACTCTTCTGCGATCACAAAGGAGGACTACGAGAGGGATCCGCAGGCCGTGTTCGAGGTCCTTGAATTCTACTCCGACATCACCAAGCGCAACGAAAACCCGGAGAAATATCCCAGCTTGACACCAACGCCGCCAGCTCTCGCCAACCAGCAGCAGAAGCAGCTGGGGTACTCTAGCTCGGGGTCATCAGTTGCGCCTCCACGACAGAGCCCAAGCAGTAGCCAGCGCAGTGGCAGCAATGGCAGCCCATCGAACATGGCGCCCGTTTCCGGAAGCCAGCAACAGCAGATTGAGCAGATGCGACAGATGGCGTCTCAATTCAAGCCACAGGCAGCCAGCCGCGAAGATCTGCGCCAGAATGAGATGCAGCAACAGCGCGATCGTGAGCGCCGTGAGGAGGAAGACCGCGAACGAAGAGAAGTGGCCGAGTACAATGACTCGCTACCAAAGACGAGAACGCCAATGGCCCAGCAAGAAATCGGTGGAGGCGGCTACAGCAGCCCAGGTAGCACCGAGAGATACAACCCAACGCGTGCAGCTCCACCTGCCCCAGGCGGTTCGCGGGCTCCCCAGGCAAACGGATCTCTTCGCACAAACCAGAGACAAGCACCTCCCGCGCCAACATCAGCCAGTGGTCCTCGTCCGGGCCTTGGCGGCCAGCAACAAAGTTCATCATCTATACCACGAGATGTTCAACAGAGCAGAGAGAGGGATCAGAACGGCCGCGCATCCCCTAGATCCGACGCAAGCTCGCAGAGAAGCGAGAGCCCGAGATACCAGAACGGCGGGCAACCACAGTCACAAATTCCACGCGCACAGCCCAACGGCCAGGCCCAGCAACAGGCAAGCCGCATGCAGCAGCCTGCCGTATCGCAACCGAAGCCCCTCAACGTCCAGAAGACCGCACCAAGCGCGCAGGCCCCTGCTCAGAGTGATGGTGTCAAGGCCGCGGAAGCTGCGCTCACCTCCAAGCCTCCTACGCCCCGCAAGAACGACGTGCGGATGTCGACCATGTCAGAGGCCGATGTTATGATCAAGCTAAAGGAAGTCGTCTCCAAGGATGACCCGGGACTGTCATACGCGAAGCAGAAGAAGATTGGACAGGGTGCCTCCGGATCCGTCTACGTCGCCAAGGTCAAGGAGAATGCTGTTTCGCCAATTGCACGCCAGGTGCTGCGCGACCAGGGACCCAAGGCACAGGTCGCGATCAAGCAGATGGATCTGGCACACCAACCAAGGAAGGAGCTTATCGTCAATGAGATTATGGTGATGAAGGATAGCAGGCACAGAAACATTGTTAACTTCCTCGATGCATTTTTACGAAACAATTTCACGGAGCTGTGGGTCGTCATGGAGTTCATGGAGGGTGGTGCCTTGACAGATGTCATTGACAACAACCCTGTCATCACAGAAGACCAGATTTCAACTATTTGTCTAGAGGTATGTGGAGACGATGCGTTTGGCTTCGATTCAACTAACGATATTGTAGACTTGCCGTGGTTTGGAGCATTTGCATCAGCAGAGTATCATCCATCGTGACATCAAGAGTGACAACGTCCTCTTGGATGCGCGAGGAAACGTCAAGATCACCGATTTCGGTTTCTGCGCGAAGCTCACGGAGACCAAGTCGAAGCGTGCTACCATGGTCGGAACTCCGTACTGGATGGCGCCTGAAGTTGTGAAGCAAAAGGAATACGGCCCCAAGGTCGACATCTGGTCGCTGGGTATCATGGCCATCGAAATGATCGAGTCTGAGCCACCATACCTCAACGAAGAGCCGCTGAAGGCGTTGTACCTCATCGCCACCAACGGAACGCCTCGTCTCAAGAAGCCAGAGAAGCTAAGCAAAGAGCTCAAGGCCTTCTTGTCCGTCTGTCTCTGCGTCGACATCCGCAGCAGAGCTAGCGCAGATGAGCTACTCAAGCACGATTTCCTGAAGCACGGCTGCGGACTGAGCAGTCTCGCCGAGCTCCTCGCCTTCAAGAAGCATGCGAAATAGACGCGGCAACCGGGATAATGAGCATCGAGGCAAGGGTACCAACATGAAAGAATGTATGGGTACACTTTTTGGAGAGGGGTTTGCTGCAAACTAGTACAATATCTCAAGGCGGGTCCGCACATATCATCCAGTTGGTTTCGAACATATCACACTTTTCCCCACTGGCGTTTGGGGACATTTGCTTTCTACGACTAGCTTGCAATCACTACTCTGCGACGCCGTTGAGGCGGGATATGGAGAGGGCCACCATGGATAGAGTTTTAAAGTTTTGTTAACGCGACGCTTATTGGACGCTTTGCCTGAGCGGTGGCGGGTTATTGAAAAGGCAGCTATCAATTTGAGCGAGCGTGTGCGCGGCGTTATCATTTTTTGCGAGATTTTTTATTTGGTGGGATGGATGATAAGTGATGATGACGGATTGCCAGGCCGGGTTGTGGGCTGTTGGGTAGAGTAGTGCCTGGGAAAGATTTTCTCGTGAATGGCACATAAATAGTTTTTATGTTAGGCTATCAGGGGGTACAGGAACATGATTCGGGAAGGGCCGATATGCCTTAGACACTCAAAATGGGAAGTTGAAGAGGATAAAACGTTTGTGATCTGTTTGCACTTTATTTATATGGTGTGATATGGCTGTTTTCCAAGACTTCAGCCTCATCAGCCTTGCACCGTCGGGGATAAACGCTTGAGCTGCAAGTAAACGTAGTTTATCGTCTATATTGTGTTACATTCCCATATATGCATATGCAGCGGCTATCCCAATATACAGCGCCTCTCAATACATCTACAGCCGCAATACCCCCTTCCCCTTCTCCACCCCCCCTCTAAACAAGTCCATAACAACCCTCCCTTCCCCCAGCGTCTCAGCTATAATACCCTCCACATGCTTCGGCTCAACCCTTCCATACCAGATACCCATGCCCCTCAGCGGATGCGGCTCTCCTCCCTTTAACTTCGCCGAGGGCGGGATATACAGGATCACATTCCCCGCGAATTTGTGCCCGCCAATGTGGCTAATCAATCCCACTCTGGCGCTCATCCGTGGCTCTTCGCTCTCCTCGGACACTCCAGGCCCAGTGATGGCTTCGCGGGGTTGCTTCGAAGGTGCCAGTGGCACTGGGCCATCCAGCACCTCTACCCCAGCTCTGGGCAGTGCCCCTTCAAACTCCTCCACCAGTACAGGCCCTAGGACGCCACATCTCGCATCTCGGCCCCCATGTCCGCAGATCAGAACCAGGACATCCTCAACCTCCTGTGCCGGTGGTAGGAACGCCTGGTACGCCTCCGACCGTTTCAGTCGGTCTTGGTGGATGGACGATAGGGCCTCGTGGGCAGGGTTGAGCTTGGTCGGGAGAAGGTAGCCTTTAACAAGGGCTTGGACAGCGTCGAAGGAACGGGGGATGAGCGGGACGTATGTGAATGACGGGAGCAGGTACGCAGATGTTGTTGGGATATCTCGGAGGTATGGCGGGGGTGTTGTGGGTTGAAATGATGAGTTTGTTAGTGGGGTGTTGTGATAGGGCTGGAGGTTGGTTAGCTGGGGTTCTGGGAAGGGCTCGAGGGGGAGGTGGACGTACGTCGGAGTAGATGCCCCCTCGACCAACGAGCTCCTTTACATCAGCGACGAGGTTGTCCCCGCCACTTTCCTCCTCGACGCGGCTGAGCCAGTCTGGTTGCCCAGTGCAGACGAGTAGTTGCTCAGCATATGGTGCCATTGTCCCATTCAATGGTTTGCTGTGGTCGATTTCGAGTGCTTCTGGGAATTCTGGCATGGGCGCACAGGTACAGGTCGCTGCGGGGCATGAGGGAATGGTGGGAAACGGCGGCGCATGTCGACTCATCAGGCGTTTCGATGAGAGCTTCGATAGAGCACGCCATGACGGCCGCAGTAATGGCCGGACAGACATTGAATTGGAAGTTCTGGTGGTAGAACTGTTGAAGTGGGAGTTGGTAATGATGGGAAACCCGGGGGATTAAATCTTATCAGATCAGATTTGAGACCGATAAGTCCGATGTAAACACGGCTTTAGCGGCGCGGCACGGGAAAAGCACGGACCTCGTCGTCATGATCGGCGCGTCAACCGTAGATTCACAAATTCAGAACCTCAGTCACGGCCATTGAAACATTCAAGGCCATGGTATTGTCATAGCTCTGGATCAAAAGGCTATGCCGCGTCTCTCCAATGAGCTCCTACGACATGCGTTTACGATCAATCCCCTGCTGCCTCCTCTGCTGAGGACGTGTCGGACGCTGCCATCTGCGCACAACGAGCTGCGGTGGCTACAGCAACATGTCGATGCGAGACTCGAAACAAAGTTTGGCAGGAAGAAGGACGTACCTGCGCGATTGCGACGGCGATGCGTCGTGAACCTGGTTAAGAAACGGGCTCGAGGCGTACCGCTGCAGTATATACTAGGCTCGCAGCCATTCGGGGACCTGGACATCTTGTGCAGAAAAGGCGTCCTGATCCCACGGTACGACACTCCCTTTTTCTGTCCTACTCAGTCTAGACACTCCCTCTTTCTGTCCTACTCAGTCTATCTAACACAACCCGTAGACAAGCAACGGAAGAATACACCTTCCGCCTCTCCTCGATTCTGCTCTCGACACCCTCCCTCCGCACCGACCCGAAACAAATCCGCATCCTCGACCTCTGCACAGGCACGGGCTGCATCCCCCTCCTCCTCCTCTCTCTTCTCTCGCCTACCCTCAAAACAACGGTAACGGGAGTTGATATCTCCCCCACGGCACTTGCACTGGCCCGCCTCAACACGACGCACAACTCGCCCCCTCTCTCTAGCGCGCACGCGTGTGCGCGCTTCGCTTCTGGCGACGTCCTGGCTTCTGGCGCTGCATTGTTAGATGAAGCGCACCGCGAGCGTGAGGACGAGGGATGGTATGGCGACGAGACGTTCGATGTTGTGACTGCGAATCCGCCGTATATCTCGCGTTTGGGGTTTAATCGGGATACAGAGCGATCAGTGCGGAATTTCGAGCCGCAGCTTGCTCTCGTACCAGAGGAGGAGGATGGAATAGGTGGAGCAGAGAAAGGGAGGCCAGAGGATGTATTTTATGGGAGGATTGTTGAGAAGGCGGAGAGGGTAGGAGCGAGGATTTTGCTTATGGAGGTTGCAGGCACGGAGCAGGCGGGGAGGGTAGCAAGGATAGTGAGAGGGAGGAAGGGGTGGCGGAAGATTGAGGTCTGGAGGGACTTCCCTGATGGGGTGGTAGGTGAGGGGGGGGAGGGGGAGCTCGGAGAAGAGATTGTGGTCCGTGGCGTAGGTGAGGGGAGATCGGTGGTTTGTTGGCGGGTCGTTGGAGAACCTGTGTCTGAGTCAAGAGGGGGCATTTGATGTGATGCCATGCACTCAGTACAAGAGTAGAAGCCGATTGAGAGCGCTTTTTGGATTCAGCGCACAGCCTAGTAGATCAGATAAGGGAATTCCACTTACCGTTCCACCGAGAATGACGCTATTCTATCGCCGAGCATTCCCCACTATTCTCCTTCCATTCCCCAACAACCAGCAACTGGACCCTCTCGCGTGCCACGAACCCCACCGCCCGACATCGCCGCCTCAGAACCGTGCATATGCTGCCGTTGCATTCCGTGACTGCAGCCAGCCAACTCGGGACCCAGATCTTGGGCCGACGCGGGAAATTGCACTAGCGTCTCGGTCGGCCGGAAACTGGATCGCCTAGACTGTGCCAAGAGCGATCGACTGGACTGACAAAGTGTGGGGTAAGAGCGGCCAGAGCTTGGGAGCAGGCGCCACTGGATGTCGGCGAGCGGGGCTGCGTGCGACGACGCCTTGGTGGGTGAAGATGGTGCAGATCGAGTTTTTGGTTGATCGTTTTCGTGGGGGATCTGGAGTTTGGAGTTTGGTATAGTGAGTAGAATTATTCAATTGCCGGTGGTTCCTGCTCCGAGATCTTCAACCTGTTGGTTACGTGTAGTGGTAGATGGTTATTGGTCGAGCTGTTTGGATATTCGTAGATGATTCAACGGGGACAGGGTCTTTCTGGTGCGGACGGCGAGGGCGGCTTACTCGAATTAATGAGGAGAGGGGTAGGGGGTAAGCAATGATTGGAAGGTGCCATGGACAACCCACGACAACCCACCTATAGCACCACAATTCGAGGAAAGGACGGCACTTCTTATGACAGAATGTGCGTTTGTTGTACTTCGTGTACTAGTTGCAGATGGATTCACAGAGCCACGACGGGCAGGTACGTATCACAAGGGAGCGGAAAGCGGAAAGCGGAAAGCGGATAGGACGAGGTGAGGTGTATAAAGACGGATGCTCCCCCCTCCCATTCGGACTTCTTTGCTCTCTCATCACAAAAGTTCAACACTCCCACTACACATCACACCGAAGAATCACAGATATCTGGAATATCAGTAAGTAGCTATTCCATATTCATATCCATTCCTGCTCTTCTCCTCCCGTCTTGGATTCCGCCAGCTGCGGTTCAAGGGAATTATGATGAGCTGTAGTTTTACAAGAACCACCACGTCATACACATCCCACCGACACATCACAACGCAACTAGCTGGCTATTCCGAGAATCAATCAGTCAATCCATTCCGTTTGCGTAATACACTGCCAATCAGCCTGGTAGCTAACAAACACCCTTGTTCCACACAGGTCTCACCTTACCCCGCACTACCCCGCAGGCTCAAGAAGCATACAAATTATTCCGATACTACGACAGCTTTGAAAGCTTAATCCCACAATGGTAATTGCTCACTCTTTCGCACATATATGCAGACATATATGCACACTTGGCGGCCCGGTATATCAGAGTGCTGACTAGTGCCTACTGTAAACAGGTCAAGGTACTCCTGGTTCTGTACGATGGTATGTTGGACCCTCATCTTCTTCAAAACCATAGCAGCATGCTAATGCGCCCACAGGAGGCAAGCATGCCGAGGATTTCCCCGAACTATTAGGTAAGGTCTATAAGACAGCGTGCACAGGGCCCAGTCGCATTCTAACTTCTCACAAGGCACCACTGAGAACGAGCTTGGAATCCGCAAATGGCTCGAGGATGCCGGCCACACTCTCGTCACAACCTCCGACAAGGACGACCCCAACTCCAAGTTCGACCAGGAACTCGTTGACGCTGAAGTCATCATCACCACACCGTATGTTCCTCATCCTATGCTCACCTAATGGTGCATCAGCAGCTGACGAACATACTACAGTTTCCACCCAGGCTACCTGACTAAGGAGCGTCTCCAAAAGGCGAAGAAACTCAAGCTTGCCATCACTGCCGGCATTGGCTCTGACCACGTCGACCTCAATGCCGCCAACGAAACCAACGGCGGTATCACCGTCGCCGAGGTTACTGGCTCCAATGTTGTCTCCGTTGCTGAGCACGTTATCATGACCATTCTCGTTCTCGTGCGCAACTTTGTGCCCGCCCACGAGCAGGTCGCAGCTGGCGACTGGAACGTCGCTGCCGTCGCAAAGAATGAGTACGACCTCGAGAACAAGGTCGTCGGCACAGTTGCTGTCGGCCGTATTGGTCAGCGCGTCCTGAAGCGCCTCAAGGCCTTCGACTGCAAGGAACTTCTCTACTTCGACTACCAGCCCCTATCTCCTGAAGTGGAGAAAGAGATTGGGTGTCGCCGCGTGGAGAACTTGGAGGAGATGCTTGCCCAATGCGACGTCGTGACTATCAACTGTCCATTGCACGAGAAGACGCGCGGGCTCTTCAACAAGGAGCTCATCTCGAAGATGAAGCCAGGCGCATGGCTCGTAAACACCGCTCGCGGCGCTATCGTCGTCAAGGAGGACGTGGCCGAGGCTCTCAAGTCCGGACACCTGCGTGGTTATGGAGGTGATGTGTGGTTCCCACAGCCAGCGCCAAAGGACCACCCCTTGCGCTACGCACAGAACCCGTGGGGCGGGGGTAATGCGATGGTGCCACACATGAGCGGCACTAGCATCGACGCGCAGAAGCGGTATGCGGATGGCACGAAGGCTATCCTAGACAGCTACCTTAGTGGCCGCGAGGATTACAGGCCGGAGGATCTCATCGTACACAAGGGCGATTATGCGACGAAGGCATATGGTGACCGTGCGAAGAAATAGGGTTTAGTAAAGGAGCTACTATGAGACCGTTTTAACGGCTTAAATTCTATGTCGTTACTTTTATTAGCTAGTTTATAAGTATGATAACGCTTTTCTTACGTATAGAACAAAGTATTATAATACCCATGCCTCTTCCCTACCTCCCTTAGTAACGCACGCTTTACTATCCTCTTCCTTAGTATTAGCTTTACTAGTAGTAGTGCCTCTATAACTACTATAGTACTAGCATTACTTAATAATGGCTATAACTATAGATGTAGCTTTATTAGTAATAGTAGTAGAATGTATTACATTAGTAGAGTATAAAGCTATACCTAATAGTACATATAGTAGTATTAGAGACCTTTAGTATTAGAGAATTAGTTATATAACTTTTTAAAAATAAAACATACTTCTAGAGGTTAGGAGTTTAGGCTAGGGGTAGGTCTAGGTATCTAGAGGTAGAAGGTAGGAAAAAACGTTCTAATACCTTCTTAGAATAAGTTTTTATTTAGATTATAATCTTAGTCGTGAGGTATGCCACATAGGGTTTAGCACCTACCTAATTAGACAATGTGCATGCATGGGCCTACTACTGCTTTTAAGTTCTATAAAAGGGCAGCTCTCCCCCTAACTATCTCTCTCTACTATATCTCCTAACATCCTTACACCTACTATGCTCATCGTGTAATGCTTAGCCACTCTACCCCCTCCTAACTACATAACTCCCCCTAATGGATTTCCTAGCTTAGCCTTACTATAGCTAAAAACCTATAGTGCTACATAAACGCTTTATAGAACTATAACATTAATTCTAGCCCTTTAATAACTATGCCTTCTATCTTTTCATGCCCCTAAGCTCTTTATAATAGTAACAAGCCCTTTAAGCATTAACGTCTAGTCATTAGATTAGTTAAGATGTAAGAACAAGCTAAGCTACATTCTACTTAACCTGCCTCTCTTATACCCTCCCTCATTACTATACATATCTAAAGTGTATTATAACTATAGCATGCATAATCTACCTTAAGAGTACCTTATGTAACGACCTAGCTAATTATAAAAATGCCTTATAGTAATGTAGCTAGCCCTTATGTAGACTACTATGTAGTACCTTTTGTAACATTATAAGTTATATGTACTAAGTAGTAATGTCTGCCTTAGTCTAGGCTAATCTTTAAGAGAAGGGCTAATTTCTATTTATAAGCCTAGCTTCTTAAGGGCCTATACTTACATCCTAGACATTAAAGGTAGAGATCCCTCTTAAAGGCTATTATAACTATAACTATCTATATATTAAAGGCTATAGTTTACCTTTAATTTAAGGTGTTAATATAGGAATACTACTAGGATTATAGATAAATAGATATAAGAAGTAGATAACTATTACAATCTAGTAGAGTTGTCTAACCTAGGCTTTTAAAGTAATTATCTTTATAATACATATAGTCTAGACATGATTTCTCCTTTTAGTAGTAGAGGGGCTAACCATAGTACTATACTTTTAGCTAGAACTAAGACCTTACTCTTAAGACTACTTAAATTATAATAGCCTAATTACTAGAATGCCTAAGAATATAATATGTCTTACCTCTCTTTAATACATATGTCTAGTTAGTAGAATTAGGGTTAAGCATATAGTAGAAAGTTTACTACCTAGCTATAGAGCATAGAAAAGGATAAGGGAATATATAAGCATAAAGACTAGCTTAGAGTAAAGGCTACATCTTTAGTAGGGAAGTAAGGAGGGCTTATAAATTCTAGTAAGTTAATAGTAGAGTAACTAACGTATTTCATAAACGAGTTGTGTACATAAGCAAGTTATACACAACAACACTAAAATCTAACTATTACTACTATTACACTACTACTACCCTACATAATGACCCTTATTTAACTATAATTAAATCCTTATGCCTTTTACACATATGGGAATTATAGCCTATAATACCACATAAGCCATAGTGCTTCTGTTAGCCCTTAGAGCCTACCTACTAACTACTCTTACTTACTACCTCTATATGAACTTAAGCATTAACCTTAGCACCCTAAAGGATATCCTTTACGTCTTATATAGAGAGGCTTCCTCCTTGCATTATACATCTCTTATGCTTCCTTTCCCTTCTCTTTTTCTATTCATTTGCTACTTATAGAGCCTTAACTTTAGCCTTAAGTAGAATAGTAGAATGCATTATAACTTATACCCCCTTAACAAAGTAGCTAATAGCATTATTAATTAAGGTAGGAGAGCTATTCTAATGTTATATAACATGGTTCTTAATATGCTCTGTTTAAAAGTTAAGCTCCCTTATAGTTTAAGGAGTCTTTAAAGTCTAATTGTTACTCTTAACTATAGGAGGGGTTAGAGTCCTTAAGTATAGATTTAAGTAAGAGAGGACACTCTATAGCTTATATAGAACTAGTCCTATAGCTTAGAATCTACTCTTAATGTTCTACTCTATAAATGTAGCTTTAAATGCTTCTTTAAATATAGAGAGAAACTTAAGCTTTATAAT